>PVKS010051656.1:0-11120 GCA_004027875.1 Aplodontia rufa | reverse complement strand
AATTTATGGGGAAGCAATAGGGCAGACGGCTAACCTAACAAAACTTCAAATTGAATGACCTTCAGAGTAATAGGGGGATGGCTCTCTAGGATGCTTGGAGGTGTAGGGAGGGGGATGGGGAGGGGGGAGGGTGTATGAAGAACTCATAGGAGTGGAGATTGGGAAGATGGGGGAACCATCCCAGAAGCCGATGTCATTCCTCCATGAACTACCCGTTTAACGCGTGAGTTCTTCTGGGGGAAACTGCAATAGGTAAAACACAAGGTGGTCATCCATGTTTTGGCATTACCCCTGGATAACAAAGTTTGTATACATTGATTGCTACTGTTTTGATAATGTTTCCCCCTCAACTGTATCTCTATATACTTCTAATTAAAAAAAAAATGTTATAGCTGGTCGCAGTGAGGCACACCTGTAATCCCAGCAGTTCATCGCCTGAGGCAGGAAGATTACAAATTCAAAGCCAGCCTGAGCAATTTAGCAAGGCCCTAAGCAACTTAACAAGACCTTGTCTCATAATAAAAAATAAAAAAGCAGGGCTGGAGTGGTGTCTCAGTGGTTATGGTGCTTGCCTGGCATGTGCAAGGTTGCAGGTTTGAAAACTAACAGCGTATACAGAAGGAAGTGTTGAAGCAATGAAACCCACATATAAAACTAAATAAAATTGATTCTCTCTCTCACTGTCCTCCTCTCTTAAAAAAAAATTACCATATTTGAGGAGGACAGTTAATTAAAAAAATAAAAAAGGACTGATGTGGCTCCATGGTTAAGCGCCCATGGGTTCAATATCTGGTGTACACACACACACCAAAGAAGAAACTGTGATTGTCTCAACAGATGTTGAGAAAGCCTTTGAGAGAATTGAGCTAAATTAAAAGACTAATCATACCAGTAATAGAAGGGAATATCCTCTTATCTTGAGAGAAGGTATCTACAAAAATTTTACAACTAACTAGTGATTAATGTTGAAATACTAATGCTTTTACCCTAAAATTGGACATAAGGCATGGATGTCCACTATTGCCATTCCAATTAATAATTTATTGAAGGATGTATCCAATTCAGTAAAACAAGCAAAAGAAATGAAAGTCACAGTAATGAGAAACATGCGAAACTGTCTTTATTCATCATCAATGTAATTGTGTAGAAAATAGCCATAAGATAAAAAATATAAGGTATCTCCAAAATGTTTCTGAATTAATGAATTTAGGAAGGTTGTAGATAAAAGATCAAAAGACAAAAATCTGATTACATTTTCATGTACAGGCCACAAATAATTGAAAAAATGTTCAATGTATGTATGTATTGCAAGAGCAATCAAAAGTGTAGGTGAATTTACATAGATTTATGAGACCTGTAGACCTACTACAAGCCAAAACTTAGAGAACTAAGACCTAAAGAATTAGATAGGGATCCCATGCCGATTGATCAAAAAGATTTAATATTAAGATATTCTCAGAGTATTGATTAATGGGTGAAATGTTCAAAACTTGCTAAGATGGAGACTGCAGTTTCAGCTCTGTCATGTTAAGAGCTTAGAAGTAGTCACATAGATACTTACAATATTTAAAATGCATAAATCGTAAATATTCTCTCACAACGAATCTTTGATTTTGTTTTTATAGCATACCAGTTGGGAATTTCTGATCTACAGAAATTTTAACTGTGCTATTGTGATAAAGGAATAGTTGTTGAGACTGAAAATGAGCATAAAATAAGTCAGAATAGGGGCTGGAGCAGTTCCTCAGTGGTTATGGTGCTTGCCTGGCAAGTACGAGAGCTCAAACCCCAGTACCACATACACAACAAAGTGTCCCAGGAATGAAAGTCATGAAAAACTAAATAAAGATTGCCTTTCTCTCTCTCTCTCTCTCTCTCTCCTCTTTAAAAAAAAAAAAAAAAGAACTATTTTGTAAATTTCAGATTATTGAAAATGAAAAATATTGATAATATCCTTGATTACTGAGGGGTGTAGAAAAATGAGCATTCACATGCAATAAGAATATAAGTACAAGGCTGGAGTGGTGACTCAGTGATTTTGGTGCTTGCTTGGTATGCACAAGGACGTGGGTTTGAACCCCAGCACCATGTACACAACAAAGTGTTGGAGCAATGAAAGGGACCTGAAAAACTAAATAAAAGGGATTCTCTCTTTCTCTTTCATTTTCACCCCCCCCCTTTTTTTTAAGAGAGAGGGACAGTGAGAGAGACAGAGAAAGAGAGAAGCAACTTTACTTAGTTTTTCACATGGCCTTAGTTGCTCGAACACTTAGTTGTGTACGTGGTGCTGGGGTTTGAACCCGGGTCCTCGTGCTTGCCAGGCAAGCGCCAAAACCACTGAGTCACCGCTCCAGCCCCTCTTTTTTTTTTTTTTTTTTGTAAATAACAACTGTAAAAAAAATATAAGTACAACTACTTCTGAGGTCATTGTGTGCAAACAACCCATTAAAATTGTAAGTATTGATACCCTTGTACAAATTTCTGTCATGCTCAGGTATGTACAGTAGTGGTATCTACAGCCATTAATAACAACTTGAGTCAGGGATAGTGATTATAAGTGGAAAAACTCTATCCAGACAACGCAATAAGCATAATGTAGCTGATAGAAAAAAATAAGATAGATCCATAATACCTGATACAAAAGTGTCAATGTACCAATTGTTTTTTTAAGAGAGAGAGAGGGAGAGGGACAGAGAGAAAGAATCAATTTTATTTATTTCTTATCTGGTTTTCATGGCTCTGACACTTAGTTGTGTATGTGGTGCTGGGATTTGAACCCAGATCTTCAAGAATGCCAGGCAAGTGCGATACTACTGAGTCACCTCTCCAGCACCCCAATTTTCTTTCTTTTCGAGATAGGGAGAAAGAGAATGAATCAGCTTTTATTTATTTTTTCATCTGGGTCTTGTTTTTCTGACACTTAGTTGTGTGTATGGTGCGATATTTTGAACCTGGGTCCTTTATCATGTCAGGCAAGCACTGTAACCGCTGAGCCATGCCTAGCTCCTCATTGTGTTAATTTTAAAACATTAAATGGTTCTATTTTATAAAGATAGTACGTGTATTAAAAATTCAAGGCCTGTAATCCACCTTGTTGGTAGTGATTACTTCTGGATGTAAAGGTTATGGATAACTGACGTCTAAATTTTTAAAACCCTATGCAGATTTTATAATCAGAAAAAGTAGTAAAGGTTTTTCCTTTAAAAATATGTTTAGAGGGGCTGGAGCGATGTGCATGAGGACCCGGGTTCAGCACCACGTACTTAGTGAAGTATTGGAGCAAGGAAAGTCACATGAAAAAGTAAATAAAATTGATTCTTTCTCTCCCTCTCACTGTCCTTTTCTCTTAAAAAAGTATATATATATGTAGATATTTATATGTTTAGGTAATTCTGAGACTGTAGCAACAGAATAGCTAGGATAGCAAAATAAAGAACCCAGGAGGACTGGAGCAGTGGCTCGGTGCTTATAGCACTTGCCTGGCATGAGCAAGTACACTGTTCAAACCCTAGCACCCACGTACACAACTAAGTGTTGGAGCAATGAAAGGCATGTGTAAAAAGCTCAATAAAAAAATTGATTCTGTCTGTCTCTTGCTCACTGTCCTTCTCTCTTTACAAAAAAAAAAAAAAAACAAAAAACCCACGAGAAGAAGTACAGCAAAATCAGGTGGTAAAGTATGTCTATGAACTTCAAAATTTAATAAAGTAAAAACCAATCATGAGTAGCTATGCTACTCACATGTTATAAATATCCATGGTAGTGGAAAAGATTAGCCAAGTTATAACAATACATTTTCTTTTTCTGTTTCCTTCTTTCTTTGTTTCTTCTTTCTTGCTTTCTTTCTTTTCTTTCTTTCTTTCTTAGAGAGGGACAGTTGAGAGAGACAGAGAACCAATTTTTTTTTTTTTTTTTTTTTTAAAGAGAGAGGGACAGTGAGAGAGACAGAGAAAGAGAGAAACAGCTTTATTTAGTTTTTCACATGGCCTTAGTTGCTCCAACACTCAGTTGTGTACGTCGTGCTGGGATTTGAACTCGGGTCCTCGTGCTTGCCAGGCAAGCGCCGAAACCTCTGAGCCACCGCTCCAGCCCCGAGAACCAATTTTTTATTGAGTTTTTCACATGGCCTTTGTTGCTCTGACACTTAGTTGTGTACTTGGGTGCTGGGCTTTGTACTTGTGCATGCTGGGCAAGTGCTGTAACCCCAGAGCCACTGCTCCAGCCCCAGCAATACATTTTCTAAGAACTTGAAAACAACTGGGAACACTTGACTCCTGTGAGAAGCCTAACTACATACAGGCAGGCAGAGAAACTCCGAAATTTCAAAAATTAATATTTATGTATATGTTCATTTACAATTATAGTATGGGAGTATTACAGTGGAGACATGAGATTGGGGAATGGATGAAGTGGGGGAGATCCTGGACTAGGATCAGCTTTAATTTACTATTTCCCTATGTCAGTATCCTAGTATGAATAAGTATGTAATGATACCCTCCAATATGTAAGACTATGTTGAACAACAACAACAACAATAACAAAAAAAAAAAAAAAAAAAGAAACTTGAAAACATACTCCACAACTTTCTTATACATTGTAAGCTGCCTACTAGGATGAAGTCCCAAACTGAGAAGCAACTGCTAGAAATAGTCTTGTGCTCCATGATAATGTTTCTGTCAGTGGCAGACCGCATATATAAAAGTGGTATGTTCTATAAAAGTAGTTCATACATAAAAGTATAGCACATACAATGAGGATAACACTTGATAATAGACAACTGTGTTACTGGTTTGTATGTTCTGTGTTATACTTTGTAGTATCTGAGTGTACTATTAAGAAAAAGATTTACTGTAAAACAGTATGTTGTGTTAAATTGGCAGCACCTTCATATATCTTGTGTTACTGCGTCTCTTAATTGCATCAAGTGACCTTGTTGAGTGACTGCATTTAGTTTTGTGTAAGTACACTCTGATATTTGCACAACAATGAAATCACCTAAGGACACATTTCTCAGAATATAACCCAACTGTTATGCAGTGCATAATTGTAGAATCCAAATTGGCCAGCTCAGTATTAAATGGAGCCCATAATAGGAAAGAACCAAATAAAAGCATAAGACAAAGACAGCCAGAGTTAAAGACAAAACTTTTTTTTTTAAACCACTTTTATAAAAACATCACAGTAGGAGCTCTAGAGTTATGGAGCTAGGAAATCTAACCTGTACAATTCTACACTTAATAAAAGTTTAGGAAAATCAATTCTACATAAAAAGAAAAAGAAAAATTGTTGCATTTTAAACATAGTTATTTTAGGGAAAAAAGTAAGAAACAGAATAATATATCTATAGAGAAGAATGAAGCATAAAATGCCAGTGTAACTGCTATTGTAGAAAGTCACTAGGTCTAGGTGTCAAGTCATTTGGTCTTTTCATCAGAACAACTCATGGGATATTTTTCTTTTTCTTTTAAATCCAATAATTATATCAGAGTGTCTTCATATAGGTTATTTTGAGTTGGATTTCTTAGGTAGGTAGAACCCTTCAAGTGTTTTTTCAAATTTCCAGAATATTAAAGAGAATCCATTTTATTTATTTTTTTATCTGGCCTTTGTTTCTCTGACACTTAGTTGTATATGTGGTACTGGGGTTCGAACCCAGGTCTTCACACATGCCAGGCAAGCACTCCAACCACTGACCTACCACTCCATCCCCAGCCATATGATAAAGTCCAAAACTTATTCAGGACTGGGTATATGTGGCTCTGATTATGTATCTTGTTTTATCTGTTATCTGTCTTAACACCCATACCCCATTTTGTCTGTTTGTTGTGACACGTTTTCATGTCCACTCTTTCCTATCCAAAACTCCCTTTCCTTTTACTATACCAAATATTTTTTCATCCTTCTGGTCTAAGGGATGTTTTTAAATTTACAGTGAGGTTATGTCCTTGTTTACTCTTTAACATTATTCTCCATGGTAGCATTCATCTAACTTTGTGATTCTTTGTTTAATATTTATATTCCTGCTAGCCTATCTGAAAATACAGGAATTTTGTTTCATTTCCTGATCTGTTTTAACATTATGATTGGAATAGTTTGTGCCTAGTATGTAGCAGGCAAATATTTAGTAAATATCTGTTGACAAACTAATTGAAGCAGACATGTTAACCATATATATTCTTGGGTGTTTATTTTTCTTCATCTCTAAAATGAGAGATTCCTGCTAGCATTAAATTATCTTTAAAATCCAGTCAGCTTTGGAATTCTTTGATTGAGTAATAAGAGATTAACTGAATTTGAGTTTAAAAATCCTCATTATAGAGTGAGAAAACACTATGTTCTGGTGGTAAAAAATGATAGATATATATTTATTTAATGTCAGCACAGTTCAGAAATCCTTCAGGGTATGAATGCAGTGGGAGAATCTTCGCAACTTCTGACACCAGATATGGTACGCTTTCTAAGAAAACTGAATTTATGTGTTTGTTAAGTGCTGTTTTTCTGTGTATCCACAAGTACGTGTAGTACTAATTTTTTTTTTTTTTAAGAGAGGGGAAAAAATGAGAATCAGTTTGTCCATCTGGCCTTTGTTTCTTTGACACTTAGCTGTGTATTTGGTGCTAGGGCTTGAACCTGGGTCCTTGTGCTTGCCAGGCAAGCATTCCAACCACTGAGCCACCTCTCTAGTCCCAGTACTAAATTTTAAGACATGTATAGAGCAGCTATTGTATGTCACACAGATGAAATACAGTGGCATATACAAATACGATATATATACAAAGTACTGTCACATTTCAGATGTTTAGGTCTCACCATTAGTGACTGATCTAATCTTTAGAATCCTGGTTACCTGAACTTGTCTGCTTAGTGTTTGTTGTGCTTAAAGTTGTAGACTCATTATAATGAGTTTTTATGTAAGAATGAATGAAAAGATAATTGTTCTTGGAATGTTCATGCAAAACATTACGAACAAATTAATGGCATTGTAGGTTAAAAGATTAGAGCAGGTATCCTTGTTTGACAAAGGGAAAATTGTGTGCCAGAAACAGAGGACAGTGGCATGTTGGAGTGGTAAGTGAATTCAAAGAGGTGGTAAATGGGTTTTAAAGAACTTCTAAAGTACAGATGTAGCTTCCTGACAAAATAATGGATGCCACATTCACTGAATCAAACAAGATGACATAATTGTAGATAGTTTAGATCATTAAGTATATGTCTTTGGTTATAAATATTACAAGTTTGGGGAGCTTTGTGAAAATTGGTATTTTAATAAGTTTTTTTTTTATAAATTTAGCTTTTTTTCTTTGATACAAAAAAGCAGCCCATTTTCTTTAAATTACAGTAGTAACTTTATATTTGCATTATCTGTTCAACAAACATATTTGGTTTTTAAATTATGCCAGGTAATGTCTTAGGTTTATCTTAGGTTATTGTGCAATAAAAATTTTCATTAGTTGGAATAATTTAGTCTAACATTTGGCTTTGTAATGCTCATTTATATCTATATAATGATTATATATGCTCTGAAAAGGGAGATTAAAAATACTTTGGTTATACTGGCTCATTTGACTCTTTAAAAGCCTTATAATTGTTTTGTTAGTATATTTTGAATGGGAAGCAGATGCTGGCTATGTAGTTGCACTTTATACTTTGAGATCTCAAAATAGTATAGTGTTACGATTTACTCATTTTCCAAATAATTATATGAGAAAACTCTATTTAAATGACATCTTTTAAATAAGTGACTATTTTGTAATTATTAAATTTTTGAACATTCTATTCTACTTATAGTCAGTGTTGTTGTAAAAGGTTTGAAAGATTACAAGAGGTATAAAGTATATCTACTCAGTACATTTGTTTATAATTATGCATAAATTTATTTTGCATATGTATTTTTTAAATGTTCATATTTTTTCTATGATTTTTACTTCCTGTATTCATTTGCTATGTGGTGCTGGGGATTGAACCTGGGACTTGTGCTTGCCAGGCAAGTACTTTTTACCACTGAGCCACCTCTCCAGGCCCTACATATGTATTTTTAAATCAGTCTTTCTTTTTTTCAGTATTAGGAATTGAATTCAGGACCTTGTACAGTGCCAGGCAAAGAATTTGCTATTGAGCTATGTCCCCAGCCTGTTTTTTTTTTTTTTTTTTTTTTTTTTGGTTCCAGGGATTGAACCCCAGGCACTTAAACATTGAGCCATATCCCCCACCTTTTTAAATTTTTATTTATTTATTTATTTTGAGAGAGGTCGACACTCAGTTGCTGAGGCTGGCTTTGAACTTGGAATCCTACCTCAGCCTCCTAAACCACTGGGATTACAGGTGTGTGCCACTGTACCTGGTGTTTCTAAGTTCTCCAGGCTGGCTTTGAACTTGCAGTACTCCTGCCTCAGCCTCCTTAATTGCTGAGATTACAGGTGTGTGTGCCACCATGCCTGGTTTATTTTTTCTGTCTGTCTGTGTATCTGTCTTTCTAGTAATGGAGGTCAAACCCAGGGCCTCACACATGTTAGTAAGTGGTAGAACCACTGAACTATATGCCCAACCCATATTGTTTAGATGAACGTGTTAACGTTTTTTGTTGTTTTTTTTATTTGCTGTATGGTTGTATAAATTGTAATTAATGAATGTGGTACGGGGGTTGGACTCAGGGCGCTTAACTCCTGAGTTGCACCCCCTACCTTTTTCATTTTTTATTTTGAGACAGGGTCATGCTAAGTTGGCTTAGGGCTTCTTTAAATTGCTGAGGCTGGGGACTGGAGTGGTAGCTCCGTGGTTACAGCGCTTGCCTGGCACGTGCAGTTATACAAGTTTGAACCTCAGCACCACGTACATGAAAAACTAAATAAAATTGATTCTGTCTCTCTGTCTCTTTCTCTCACTGTCTTCCGCTCTTTAAAAAAAAAAAAATGCTGAGGCTGGCTTTGAAGTTGCCATCCTACCTCAGCCTCTTGAGCTGCTGGGATTGTAAGCATGTGTCACTGTGCCTGACCATGTCCACAAGATTTTTAAAGAAGTAGGGGAATTTTTTTGTTGTTGTTGTCATTGTGTTATTAATGAGTACTAGTGAGCTGGAGTGAGGTCCTGAGTTTTGATCATCAGTGCTAGGAAACAACAAAACAAAAAAGGAGAATTATAAGTTTGAGACCTTGGGAACGTAGTGAGACTCACAAGTCTTTAAATTTGTTTACAAAATGACGTGTTTATGCTTTTCATAAATTAGTAGTATTAGAAAAACATATTTGAGAACATGTAGTTTCTATAGGTAGGAAAGCAGTATATTTACTAGCTTGTAATGTACCGATAACTAAAACATATATTATCAATCACATTAAATTTAGATGCAGGTAGCATGCGTACATTCAATAAAATGTTCAAAAAGACAGCTATTATATAAGATCAATGATCCAGAAATGCTGAGTTTTTACACTTCTAAGATATAGTTCATTGATTTCTTTTTTGCTAACCTGGCAGAAATAACACTATACCAGAAATTACATTTGAGAATTAAGAAATATGAAAGCATAGTGCTGCGTGGGTGATGCATGCGTATATCCTGGTTACCTGGGAGGCTGAAGTAGGAGATTTACCAGTTTGAGGCCAGCCTGTGCTGTTTAGTGGGACCCTGTCTCAAAAAGTTTTTTTTGAAAAGGCTGGACCTGGGGTTGGAGTGGTGGCTCAGGGATGGAGTGCTTGCTTGGCATGCATGAGGACCCAGGTTTGATTCCCCAGCACCACATATACAACTAAATGGAGGAAAAACAAAAAGCAGGTGAAAAAATAAAAAGTTCCCTCTCTCTCTTTCTCACTGTCTCTCTCTCTTTGTGGAAAAATGAATAAATAAAAAATGAAATATAAATAAAATAAATCAATAAGTGCCTCTGGTATCTATCTCCAGTATTGCAAACAAAATCAGTCAACCAAACAAAAAGGGTAATATAGGTAGAGAACAGAAGGACCAAGTGTAAAATCATTAACAATTCAAAATATGCTTTATTGCTGTTCTGGGGATTGAACCCGAAGCCTTGCATTGGTAAAGTGTTCTATCACTGAGCTACATCCCTATCCCTTGGATTTTTTTTCACTTTTATTAGTCTTCAAGATGTCTGTAATAAAGATTTTTTTCTGGTTTTTCTTTGTCACTCTTAGGCTATTTTGTGAGGAGATTGAGTTCATATTTCCTTTTCCCTTTTGTAAACCTGTTGAATCATCTATTTACCCTCAGAGAAAAATTTTCTAGTGTTTTTATCATAATTTTATACATTTCTTAAGCTTATTTCCAGAAACTTTAATTTTTTTTCCCCACAGTGCTGGGGATCCAACCCAGGGCCTTGTATATGATAGGGAAATGCTGTACTGCTGAGCTATATCCCTAGCCCTCCTGAAGTTTTTACATGATTAGTTATTTTTATTAATTATATTTTTTCATTATAGTTTATCTAATTGCTGGTTCACAGGAATGCCGTTGATTTCTTGAATAATGTATTTTGTAAAGAATTATTATTATTATTATTTTTTTTTTTTTAAAGATAGAGGGACAGCGAGAGAGACAGAGAAAGAGAGAAACAACTTTATTTAGTTTTTCACGTGGCCTTTGTTGCTCCAACACTTAGTTGTGTACATGGTGCTGGGGTTTGAACCCGGGTCCTCGTGCTTGCCAGGCAAGCGCCGAAACCGCTGAGCCACTGCTCCAGCCCTGTAAAGAATTATTATCTTAATTTTTATTTTAAGAGAGCAGGACAGTGAGAGAGAGAGAGAGTGAGAGAGAATCAATTTTATTTAGTTTTTCTTGTGGCTTTGGTTGCTCTGACACTTTGTTGTGTATGTGGTGTTGGGGTTTGAACCAGCATTCTTGTGCATGCCAGGCAGGTGCCATAACCAATGAGCTACCACTCCAGCCCCTTAATGTATTCTTTTTTTTTCTATTTTTTTTTTTTTTTAAGAGAGAGGGACAGTGAGAGAGAAAAAGAAATACTCAATTTTATTTAGCTTTTCATTTGGCTTATGTTGCTCCGACACTTTGATTCTTTTTCTCTCTTTCTCACTGTCCCTGCTTCTTAAAAGAAAAAAAGAAAGAAAGGAAAGATATTGAGAGATTATGCAGTACAGTGTGCTAGGTA
>PVKS010051655.1:0-11053 GCA_004027875.1 Aplodontia rufa | reverse complement strand
AAATAAAGTTGTTTCTCTCTTAAAAAAAAAAAAAAAAGAGTGAATCAAAATGACCTGAGAAGCAAACCAACATCAGGAACATTGTGCACGAAGCCAGTGCTGGGGAATGGGTCTGAAGGTTCCTACTATGCGCATCTGAACTCCCAGCTGCACTGGCCAGAGTGGACCGCAAACTCATTCCACACCAGTAACACATAAGCCCGAGTGAGCAGGAAGGTGCTGTGCCGGACACTGGAATGTGCCCCACAGGAGACAAGTCATGCATACCCCACTTACAGGAGGATCTAGAGCTAGTAAAAAGAGACCAGGTAGACTGGGTGCATGGGATGGGAGCAAAATGGCACTGTGAAGAAGCATGCCAGACACGGTCCTTGGATTCCCAAAAAGAAAAACACCCCAAAGCAAAGCAATATCCATTAAATCTATCTCAGATACGACCTCTCAGTGGCCATGACCACTACAGATCACCACGTTGAACTAAGGGAAGAAATGTTTGGATCCAGCTTAAACATTGAACCAAACAAAACATACCTAGGAGAAAACAGCAACTTCTGTAACAGAACAAAGCTCAGAACTTTAAAGAATATTTGGAGCATGCACGGAATCCATTTCCAAAGAGATAAAAACAGATACCGCACCCATTAAACAAGAGCAGGCTGGGAATGAAGATTGCCAAGGAATGACGCCCACCAGGGGCCTGTTGGGGGAGTCCAGACAAGGAAGATGATGTCAGGCTGGGCAGAGGCAAAGCCGTGCTGGCTGACCAGCCCTGAAGAATGTGTCCCACTTGGACGTGAGGAACCAGGCAGGCCCTGCGTGCTTGTAAGAACAGCATACATAAAGACAGACCAGACTGTGTGTGGCCACCAATAGAATGGACAAGTGCAGAGTCTGCTAGAAGCCAGCAGGAAGCCAGCATGAGGAGAGAAGCAGATTGAGATGCAGATGCAGGAGGCCACTGAAGCTCAGGCTGTCACTCACACTCTTATCCCTTAGAGGACAACGTGGGAAGCAAAAGTCAGAAGCCAACACTCAATGAGCCCCTTCCCACAGGCACCAAAAGAGTGACAGTTGGAAAATGGGTAATAAGAATGAAAATGAACCGGGGAATTCTAAAGGGTGCTTGCAAAATAGAAAACAGCTCATTCATAAAAATTCAGAGTGCAGGCACCAGCACAGAATCGGAGCTGAGCGCAAACCCCAGATCTGCCCCTCGCTCGTCCCAGACCAGGTCACCAATCACCTCTCTACAACCAATTCCCCTTCAAGCACAATGAAAATGATTATATCCTCCCCCCAGGACTGGTACGAATACAAAATGAAAAAATATCTTTGTATTAGCTGACTTAAGGTCTAGGTCAATTAATACATGTGAGCTCTCTCCTCCTACCTGATTTCAGTGATCCCACCATGAAATCAAGCTTTCTGCCACAGTACACAGCACTAATGAAAACTCTGAACTACTTTTTAATAAGCACGAGGTTAGCAACATGACTCAGTGATACCAAGGCCAAGTTGAAATGTCCGTTACTAACAAATACTGTAAAACATTTTTTTGAAAATACTTCTCTAGGAACTTAGTAGGTGAGTAAGCGGTAAGCTTAAGGGAAAATGGAAATTGAGAAGCTGCACAGGTAGACTTGGAGGTGATTTTTATAACGCTAGTAACAGACTTAAATAATCTCATAAGACTCTAAATCAACAGTTATGAAGCTAATTAGGACAATGGCGCTTCTTGCTATTCCAGGCAAACATGGGAGCCTTCTGAGTGGCAAGCTGTCCTGAATTCTTTCCTTTGCTTAGCCTGAGACTAAGCCTATAGGAGAGCTGTTCTTTAAAACTGAAAAACTACCATACCACTAAACAGTACCAAGCATGCTCTAGGAGTTTGTAGAATAAACAACTGCCTACCATCCTTCAGGCCCAATGTACAATAAACTAGGGGAGTGTTCAGAAACTAGCAGAAATCATGGCAAATTTTAATGTAAACTTTATGTATGTGAAATAAAGAGAACTTGGAGAAAAGACAAGAATCTCAAACACCCAGTAGCAGAGATGTGAAGAAGGATTTTATTTATGTTGTTTTCCCAGGATTTTGCTCTTCCTGTGGTCAACCACTCAGCAATCAATCCTTTCTCTCCTTACCAAATTAGAAAATCCACACAAATTATACCAAATGATGATTGCCAACTAAATTAACTAAATTACGTGTACCTCCCTAAACAATCACAATCACAGAAGTTTCTTCTGGTGAAGGTATTTCAGAACTTCAATTCTAATGACTTCAGTAGAAAATTAGCAACAAACTTCCCATAGGTGTTTATTTACCGGTTATTTCATGAGCAAGAATAACTAAAACCTCAATTTAAAAAGGGCTACAGATGGCAAGGGGGAGTGGAGAGGCTGGTGACACACAAGCTTGTTGATTTTTAGCACATGAAACACGCTACAGGAAAACAGCCTAAGAATGTAATGAGAACCAGAGTGTCAGGCCCCCCCTCTAAATCCACCCCAAGAAGCTCGCCCCCCATGACTCACACCTCCACCCAATCACAGATGGTCCTGGACTTAAGGATGGTTTCACTTAAGAGTCAGTGATTTGACCATAGTGCAAGAGTGTATCTAGAGAACCACTCTGTTCTCCACTTCAGGTACCGTATTCTATAAAACATGAGTCATGCAATACTTGATTATAAAGTAGGCTTCGTGTGGTTGCTTTTGCCCTGCTGTGGGCAGCCAAGCGTTTCGTGCACATCTTGGGTAGGTGAGGCTGATCCGTGGTGTTTGGTACATGAGGTGCATTAGAAGTGTTTTCAACCTATGACAGTTTTCAACTTCCAATGGACTTATCTAGGATGTAACCTATCCTAAGTTAAGGAGCAGAGGCTCTATCAGCTCCCTCAAGCTCTGCCCTAAATGTTGCCCGGGTGCAAGTCTAGCCCCCACCAGGTTCCCCCCAGATGGTCTCTCTGCTTTGGGCCCCATTAACTCTCTTTATTATGAATATTCTCTCCTTCACTGTTCCTCTACACCTTACAAATCTGTTCTCACCGTATTTAGAACCCTAGCAACTCCCCAGTTGTATCAGCATGGAAAGTAGAAAGTCATTGTAGCCCCAACCCCCAAGAAAACTAAAATAAAATTAAGGACAGAGTTTTCTTGAGGAGGTGGTTGTTCAATAATGACACAAAAAGACCAATAATTCTGTTTAGCTTATCTTCAGTCTTACAGCTATCACAGAACTTCCCTGCATTAAAGACACTCCTGTGGCCA
Source organism: Aplodontia rufa (assembly GCA_004027875.1). Taxonomy (NCBI): domain Eukaryota; kingdom Metazoa; phylum Chordata; class Mammalia; order Rodentia; family Aplodontiidae; genus Aplodontia; species Aplodontia rufa. The sequence goes on along the minus strand of PVKS010051655.1, from coordinate 7,780 downwards.
CAGGCGTTTTAAAGTGTTTCGTACCACTTATACAGAGGGCCTTTCTTCGGACTTTTGTCCTACTTGAACATTTAATTCCATTCTCCCCCTACTCTCTCACCCTAATTCCCTTCCCTTCTCTATGCCACCTGGAGATTGTAGGGCCACATTCCCAGCCTGCTGCCCCACACTGCACTCACCCTGCCACCCCTGTCCAGAGCCACAGCTGCACCCTCCACCCTCTGCCTCCACACATGGAGGCCCCTTCCCCACTCACTGCTCTAGCGGCTGCCCCTCCTTGAATTCCCCAGGCCGTGGCCGTGGATGAATGCTGATGGCCCAGTTTCCTCCTCCTGGCAACCCTCTAAGGTTGTGCTCATTTCAAACTGCACTGCCACCAACTCTGAGGGCAAACACATCAGTCACATCTTACCAACCTGAAGTCCCAAAAGAACAGACATGAAACAGGTATCACCAATAAAACTTTGGAGAAACATCTTAAATAAGCTTATCATTACACCAAGAAAAAGATTCATATTCTTAGCAGATGAAGACGTGGTACAGTATTTTACAAAGAGCTAAGAAGCAGCCAATGAACTCTGGTAAGGAGAGAAGCTCACCATTGAGTTCCTCACTGCAAATTTCCCTGGACTGGGTTCTGTGTGTCCACATCAGCTGTTCAACGATGGCATCGGCTGCTTGTGGGGAGTGATCAGATCAGGACACAGTTCAGGGAGGGCCTGGTGTCATCATGGTCACAGTGCAGGACAGCACTATGCTGCGTCTGGTTGAGGCCATCAAGGTGATCATGGTCCCAGTGCCCTGCTGACAGGCTGCCCTGGGGAAGGCACCCAGTCTTCCCCCCTGGGTTCCCACCTTCTGCCTCAAAGGGGCTTTGTGGGATGACTGATGTCTGGCAGATCTTTCATCTTTGGGATAAAAGGTGCTAATGAGCACTGGTTGAGAGGACTCCCACTCTGCCCCATGGGAAGGTTCCCAATTCTTCTAAGGGTGTCTGCCAGGCAGGGAAATGTGTTTGAAGTGGAAATCACGGTAGACTTTTAATTATGGGGAAGTGGGGCAGCCTGCAGTTCAGCAGAGAGCAGAGGTGCTCTGGCCCCATGCCTTCCTTTCTCACTCAGTAAATGCAGGTTCAGCACAGGAAGTCACTTCGGGCAGGTGGGCTTATACAAGAGGAAATCAAACTGAAGTGGAAATATTTGTATACTGTCACAATTACACACAGTGGGGCTTGACTATCGATTCAGGCTCTTCTGCAGAAGTGCTTGGTCCCTCTGAAGCAAGAAAAGTGCCGGACACCAACCAAAAATGGGTGATTCTTGAGAAAGTCCTTTAATCTCTAATCATTATCCACGGTTTCAAACATGATAACTATCAATTTACACGTGGGATCTAATAGCAAACTGACTTAGTTCTCAGCACCCTCCTCTCTCCACTCATCTCACACCTCCCAGGGGTCACTAAGTCCCCTGGCTTCCACTTCCTCAGCATCTCCCTCTCCTCTGCCCTCTGCATTCATCCAGACTCTTTGCCCCAGAAGGATTTCCACACCTCTCCCCATCTACATATCTCCCATCTACACTTCTACTCGGAGGCCACAGGAAAATTCTAAAACATCAATCAGATCCTGTTGTGCTCCCGTAGGAGAACTTTCAACATCACCCACCCCTTACAATTAAAGCCCCAAATTTCTTTTCATGGTATACAGAGCTCCACTGGCCTTCCCAGCTCCTATCCTCCCTGCCACCAAGGAGAAATCTGTACCACACACTCCAAAGGCCTCCACTCCTTTGAGCCTCGCTACAATGCTCTCCTGAGCTTTAAGGTCTTAGAAAATCTGCCTTTATTCCTAAAATTAATTGGTAGTTCTTCCAAGATGTTTTTACTAACCTCACACAAATGGAGACAACCATTCTTTCCTTTTGGGCCTATCTCCGCGTCTTTTACAAAGCTTTCTTCAAGCGCTGACTATGCAGAAATTACCAGCTCATACATCTGTTATGCTGGGCCACAAACTCTGCTCTACCATCTTTGTTCAGCATAACAAAGAACATATGACCAAGGAGTGTACACTGAATGAATGACTTAGTGAAAAACTACAAACTCTGGACAATAACAGTCTAACGTTCAACAAATCCATTCTAGAATTCAACTTGGATTTTCTTCCCATCATCCATAAAGCCAGGGTTATCTCAAATTCAAGTGCTCTCCATATCGTGATGAAGATTTTATAAAGCTTTACCCCAATGTGTATCTGTTCATTCCATAATGTTCACACACACCTTTAAAAAGTACTTCTTCCTCTCTTCCAATGGAGCTCTACTCAGCTATTAGAAGCAACAATATTATGGCCTTTGAAGACAAATAAATGGAAAAACTCATGCTGAGCAATGTAGGCCAAACCCAGAGAGTCAAGAATCAAATGTTTTCCCTCATTTGTGGAGGCTAGAGCTAAGCCCAGGTTTGGGTGAAAAATAGTCAAACTCATGTTAGATTAGACCCAACAAAAGCAGTGAAACCTAATCTAGGGAAACCATAGACATGTAGGAGGGGGAGAGGAGAAGGGAAAGGCAAGGTGGGGGAGGGATCTAGGGCAACAACCAACAATGTAGCATACTCTTTACCCCCCGCCAAAGTCAGATAATACTGATGCAATCATTTAATTCTGGAAAATTTATAATCATACATATATATACACGTGTGTACACGGATACACATGTATATACACACACACACATACACACATATAGACATTTATATCTCATATAGGGGCATAGCATACAAGACTCAAGAGACTGGGGTATGGGCCATGTGGAAGTAACTGGTTTAGGATCAATTGTATATAATATTGTTACTTTATTTGCATTTATGGTTATATACAACAATTCAACTTCTTAATAAAAATTTAAAAAAGAAAAAGTATTTCTTATACATTCAAAACCCACGGCTCAGTCACATAGACAAACAGAAATAGAGGAGACTTTTTTATGGAACTAAGCCTCCACTCTTGCCTGAGGGTGTCAACAATCTCACATAAATGAACCTGTAAAAGATCAGGACAATCAATTTACAGCAGTGTTTTCAAGGCCCTGGCTCTTGGTTACTTATCATTACCAGGTTTAGTTCCTCATAGACAAAGTTCTAAGAACCCAGCTATTCAAGGACGGGAGGGTATGCTGACCAGAAACACTTTTAATTGATTCTAACTATATCATCTAGGATTTAAATTTTTAAAAAAAGTAAATCAAATTTCAACTTAAAAAGAAATATCTGGGGGCTGGAGCAGTGCCTTGGCCCCTGGAGTGCTTGCCTGGCATGTGTGGGGACCCGGGTTCAAACACCAGCACCACACACACAGCTAAGGCCAGATGGAAAAACAAATAAAACTGATTCTCTCTCTCCCCCTCTCTCTTTAACAAATAAATAAAAAATAAAGAAATAAAAAGAAATACCTGCCCAGGTAGCATATTCCACACATTCCAGACACATGGGTGGCGAAACTGATAGCACACTGAAAAGAGGCAATTCATTCCTGAAGCAGAGAAAACTGAAGCAGTAGAAATACTAACGAGCCAAGTGCGACGCTACAGCACTGACTCAACTGCAGGACCAAGCAAATCGCTCGGATTTGGCTTTCTCCACTTTACCTGCTGAGCGGAAATCTCCGTGGAGCATGGGGGACCCCTCCACACTACCACGACTGCACACGCTGACCGCCAACTCCTCCTGTGATGTCACAGTGGCCCTCCTTCCTTATGGAGCTACATCCGTCCAGGATCATGTGCAAATACACACTGCTCTGAAGAAGCTTGAACACAGTTTCCCCAAGGAGGGTCATTATTTCCTTCCAGTGAATGAGGGTCTGGTGGTCCTCTGATTACACTCCATGAAACAGTGGAAAGTCCTTTAACGTTTACTAACACAAAGGCTTGTAGAGGACTTTAAAGGGTGATAAGACAGAGGCAGCTGCTTCTCGCAGAATTTTCTGAAGAGGAAAATGGAACTAAACTAGAGCAGCCAATGAGACTTTCAAGCCTGAGGTAAGGGCAGTCCCAGGTTCAAATCCTCCCTCCACCACTGTGTCAGTCAGGGCTGCAGAAACCCACCTCACAGGGCCACGGTGCTGACAGGGTCAAAGAATACAAAGCAACCAGCAGACGTTAGTGCAGAGGGACAACAGGGGCCAGAGAGCTTGAGGGCAAGTGCCAATGAGGATCAGGAGGGACAAGAACAGAACACAGGAGTCCTGGTGGGAAATTTCCCACTTTGTTGGGGACACTGGACTTTTCTGTGGGACAGGGACAAGGAGCTCAAGTCAATTTTATCTAAATGTTAAAGGAGAAGGAGATCTCAGACTCCCAGCTCCAACTGTTAAAGGCTGAATGTGATTACTTTGGAGCAGGGGCGGGAGAGGCTGCAAATTGTGGGGAGGGCAAGGACAGTTTCAGTCAGGCTCAACAGGGACTGGGGTGCACCCTATATGTGTGAGAGGGCAAGCTAACATCCTCTGTGCCAAACCCAGAGCGAGCTCCCCAGGCCAGCCTGGGTCCTGCTAACTTGGGGGTCCTAACACACTGTGGCTGCACCACAATTCCCCTGGGCAAGGCCTTTTCTGACAGCCCTACCCATGCAGCAGGCTGGGACAATCGTAAATGAAAAGCTTGAAAGGAGCTAATCAACAGTCAGATATCAAGAAGGTAAACTAAAAACTTTTTTTTTCTTTCCAAGCTTACTGTTAAAATCTGAGCTTGCTTCCCATGTCTGAAATCCAAGCCTATTACAAACGATAAAAACTTAGGGAAAACCACAGCCAAACAGAAAAGACACCAGAAATACAAACACAGGGTACCATCAAATAGTCCGACCTGTCCATGAAAGACTTGCCCTGGCTGGCCCCTCCCAAAGCGAGCAAAAATTTGTACAACTCCCTCATGCAGGAAGAAACTCTTCCAAGCCACAACCTGACACTGTGCAAGCAAGAGTCATGCAGATTTGATTTCCGCCCAGGCTCTGGACCTTACATCTCCTGTTTAATATGATGGAAGCAACAACCAAAATTGGCAAAACAGGAAACAAGAATCTGAAGACAGCACCAGGAAGAGCTTGTGACATTGGGAAGGCTGTGGAGGGGGCCAACGTTTCCAGAGTTGAATGCTGCACATTCCAAAGGATTTCCAGGTACACAGCACAGACCTCGCCTCCAAATCACCACACCTGGTCTGCTGTGACACCAGGTTCACAACACAAACTTGAGGACCAACTGCCAAACAGCCTCTCGCCTCCTTACCAACCACAGCTGCCTGGCCAAAATGGATCTGCTTCTTCTTAGCACTATGTCATTAATTTTATTCAAATGTAAAGGTCACACTTGAAACTACAAAAAGAGGTCATGCTTTTGAATTAAGAAAGAAGTTATTTTTCATTTAAAAAATAACAAGGTCACAGGGGCAGGAAGATAGCTGTGTGATCATTTCCACAGGGTCATTTTTAGTAGAATTTGTACTGCTTGAATATAAGACGATAAGGAAATAAAGTAGTAGTGGGCATATAAGAACAAAAATGATCTTGGCTGGGGCGGTGGCTCAGCGGTTTCTGCGCTTGCCTCGTATGCACAAGGTCGCGGGTTTGAACCCCAGCACCTCATATACAAGGAAGTGTCAGAACAATGAAAGCTGCAAAAAAACTAAATAAAATTGATTCTATTTCTCTCTCTCTCTCACTGTCCCTCTTTCTTTAAAAAAGATTTGGTCTGTATCCTACCCTGGGGAAGCAAGGTCAGCAGGAGAGAAGGATGAGGGCAACAGAGGAGAGAATAACCAGCAGAGAAAGACAGGGACGAGGCGGTCAGTGAGATGGGATGTGTACTTCTACTGCAGGAGTCACCAGACCTAGGGAAAACCTATGGGTTCAAGGAGGCCTTGTTTCTTTTCAATGGCTTGCACACACGATACTAATCAATCGCACAGGCCACAGAGTGTAATTATGTAACCTAGTTTTAATGTTCAAGCCCGTCTGCCCTCTGCCTGGAATTACTCAGAAGCATTTCAGCCATTGAGAACTACAGCAATCCAGTAATAAAACCCCACAGCAAGACACCTCCCGCTGGGCACGCCCGCTCACACTACTCTTGGTTCTGGGCCAAACCAAAAGTTCTGAGAAGGTCACATATGTAAATTCTAGCTCAAACTACATTCACAATTCTCAACTAAGGTACAGGCAAGCCAGAAAGATAAGCCCAGGTACATGGGGGTTTTATGTTTTAGTACCACTTCTCAGACTACAAGCTCTTGAGTTATGCAATGTTCACGTCCTCAAGCTGCAAAAGCTAGCTTCTGAGTAAGACTCTAGACTTGGTTCTCAAACGGGAGGTAGTGTAGGTCACATTGCTTTGTTCTCTACTTGCTAAACATCACCCTCACTCCTACACCGGCAAAGGAAGCCTTTCAGCAATAGCAAACCTACAGAGCAAAGGCAGCCAGAAAGGAATGCACGGGTAAATCTGTGCAGCTTCAACGAAGCCATGCGACCAGGACGTTGATGACTCAGGGTGATCAAGAGATAACATTTCAAAGCTCCAAGATACATAGCTGCATTGGTATCTAGGATGCACATCCTGAGCCCTCATATGCCCTCAGCTACTCTGTAATCTTTCAAGAGTTTCCATGTAAATATTTAGCCATATTTACTCATCCATTCTTTCTGCATAATTTGTTGTCTCCTATATATTCCTTTTATCCAAGTCTGTTATTAAGCTTCACTACCACATGTCCACATATTCACTGTTCATTTTTTTGTTCAGTTATGACATGCAAAAAAATGTACATTTTTTAAGAGAGAAGGAACAGAGAGAAAGGGAGAGAGGATCGATTTTATTTAGTTTTCATCTGGTTCCTGTTGCCCCAACACTTCGTTGTGTATGTGTGGAGCTGGGGTTCGAACCAGCATCCTCGTGCATGACAGACAAGCACTGTCACCGAGTTACCCCTCCAGCCCATGTGTATCCTTTTTAACTAAACAGCTCCATCCCTTTTGACACACATATGCAGTCATATAACTGTTACTCAGATAAAGATACACCGCAGGAAATGTGCACACACACACACCAAAACACACTCTCTACCCTTGAGATTTCAGTGAAGCTGCGGTATAAGACATCAGTTGACCACAATATGATCAACTGCTAAAACACTGCTTTTTAGTCGTGGAAAAAATAAAGTATTTAAAGTATCACTTACAATGTGTTGCAGAGATCTTGTTCCAACATTTCTAAGTTTTGAATCACTGCCCCCTTTATTAAATCATGCTGCCTTACCACGAAATCTGAACCTGTTATTTTCTCTAGAAAAATATTACAAGTCACATATTGGGGGGGAAATATTTGTAAATCACATATCTGATAAAGGGCTTATATCCAAAATATATATGAAGAAATGGTTTTTAACTCAAAAGTAAGACTACCAAGAAGCCAGTTGGTAAAAGATGTGAACAGACACTTTGTCAAGAAAGACGCTTGGAAAGTGCGCAACATCACTAGTCATGAAGGGAACACAACAAAATCACACGGCAGTACCACTACGCCTCTTCGAATGGCTGAAAGTTTTAAGAAGTAAATTGATAACATCAAAAGTGGGAATACAGGATGACGCAGCCACGCTGGGAACAAGGTTCAACATCTTATAAAGTTAAATACGCATTAACTACACAACCCATCCATCCCACGCCTACGTATTTACCCAAGCGAATTAAAAACTCATGCTTATGTAAACTTATACGCACATGT
>PVKS010051654.1:0-11051 GCA_004027875.1 Aplodontia rufa | reverse complement strand
AAGAAGACAGATGAAGCCTGTCCCCAGGGAAACCTAGAGGAGAGGAGCCAAAAGGAAGCAAACACACTGGCAGAACTCTCACCCCTGTGGCAAGAGCTACAAAAGAAAAGGGATGGAGGTGCCCAGCAGGTGCCTGGAGAGGCGGGCTGAGTGTGCCCACCTGAAGGGATCCTAGGAGGCCGAGGCCGCAGGGACAGGAGATTCCTGCAGGTCCAGGGGGTGGACCCACCCGAGGTCCAAGGCCACAAAAGAACAGGTCAGGCCAGCCCTCTGCTGGCTCTGGTACGGACACCCCTGCTGGATGCCTCCTGGGGCTTGTGACTATGGTGGGAGGTGACGGAGGTAAGGTTCTCGTGGGCCCGAGGAGAAGCGGTCGTTTACCCAGCAAGGACTGCCAGGCGCGCTACTTAGACCCCATGGCACGCAGCCCAGTTCTCTCTCCCCTTTTAGCAGTGGGGAAACTGCGGCCACAGAGACAGAGTCCTGGGATAGCTCACTACCTGGGGGCAAAACAGCCAGGGGGCACAGCCAGCTGCCTCAGAGCCAGGGCCAGCTGTTCGGGAGACCCTGCGCAGGGATGTCTGGCTGGCAGGGAGCGGTTTGGGAAGCATCTGTTCCGCAGGACGCCTTCCAACAGTAACGCAGCCTGGTTCCAGGAGGGAGCCACAGCCGTGCCACTTGTTTGAAAATCCCTGCTGCGTCTTGAGTTGGAGGCTCTGTCCATGGCTCAGCCTCTCGGCCACCTCAAGTGGCCAGCCGTTTGTTCATGTGGCGTCCTCCCTGCTGAGCACAGCTGAGACACAGTGGGCCACCTCAGGGGCGTCATTAGATGTCTCCTAACTTTCCAAGTCTTTGGTGACTCATGCATGCCCAGCCTGCCTGAGTGGCTTCCTAGGGTCCCCAGGAGCTAAATGGCACTGCTCAATTAGACTTAATTATGGTCAGGTGAGGAGGCTGCCTGCAGCCGCTCTCTGCCTCCAACTTCTTCCGCACTCCAGTGCCCAGCCCCGTGGACAATTCGGGCCAGGCCTCTGGTGCTGCGGAGACTCGTCTCCATTCCCCAAACGGACGACAAACCCAGCCTTTCCCATGGGAAAATGGAGGCAGGGGCTGGGCCTGGAGTCATTTCCGTGTCATGGTTCCTACGGGCTTGGTGACGCCACCACACAGAGGTGACAACAATCACATGGCCCTGCTTCAAGGGACAGTCTAATGGCACATTTGGTCCTTCAGTATGAAGGTCCCTCTCTACACTCAACTACAGGGTCTTCAGGGAGTTGTCAAGGGCATGGGAGCCATGGAAAAGCGACCAAAGGTCTCCGAGTTCAGGAGCCAGCCTACCCTCCCACTCTGACCTGCTGCCTCACCTGGGGCTTGCTGCTTATGTCTGGCTCATGACAGCAGCAGGGGGACAGAGAGCCTTGCTAAGGCTTGTGTGGTGGCACGACCTGTGTCACAGACCCTCAGTACAAAAGAGGAAACCGAGGCATGGAACTAGGAGGATCCCACCCACGGCTCCACAGGGAACAGACCCAGACCTTTGTGACCGTCAGCCCTGCTTTACGGACGGCCCCAAAGCACAGTGACAATGTGGTTTCTCGGAAGCTCCTTCAGGGGCTGACATCCCTCATCCTGCCCTGTGCCTTGAGGCCCAGCCCAGCTGGGATTTTGGGTGGAGGCGGGGGGGGAGGTACCAGGGATTGAAACCAGAGATGCTTAACCACTGAGCCACATCCCCAGCCCTTTTTATTTTTTATTTTGTGACAAGGTCTCATTAAGCTACTGAGGCTGGCTTTGAACTTGTGATCCTCCTTCCTCAACTTACTGAGCTGGTTGGGATTACAGGCGTGAGCCACCATGCCCACCCCGTTGGGTTCTCAACACAGACCCGATGTGCACTGAGGAAGGGGGTTGTGAGAGGAGGAGGAGGGCCGCCTCCTCCCTCTCACACTCCACCCCACAGAGCCCCATTGTCTCTGGACATAAGGGCCTGACTCTCAGGCCACCGCTCTCCACTTATGGGCCCTGGGCATCCACAGGGAGGCCTGTACCAGGGCACCCACCTCCTACAGGGGCTCCAGGGCCAGCATGGGTGTGTGGCTGCTGGCTGGCCTCTTACTCTGAAGGTACCAGGGTATTGGCTGGACTCAAAAATCACAAACAGAATGTGGGACCTCGGTGCTCGAGCCGACCTCTGACATCAGCCCCCATTTCTGGAGAGAAATAAGAAATTGCCTCGGAGTGATGGAGATGGGCAGAGCGCCCACCTGGGCCTTGGCCGGGGGCCTTCCCATATCTGCTGGTGGGACTCAGGCTTCTGGGTGCTGCACAAAGACCCCTCCCTCCAACTACAGCTGGAAGCACTGGCAGCCTGGTAACCAGCACTTGGCAGAGGGTGTGGGCTTCTGGGTGCCAGGCTTTGGCAGGCGGGCCGTTCTAGAGGTGGCTTCTCCATGGTCTTAGCAGGCCTGTTCCAGTCCTTGTGCTCTGACTGGCTTAGGGGTCATGTGATGCTGGCTGGTGACAGGAGAGGAAGAGTCTGTTGGGGACTTCTGGAAACGCTCCCCTTGCTCTTCAGGGAGAGGCATAGGAGGAGGCAGGTTCTTCCTGCACACCACTCTGTCCTGTGTCCCACAGCAGAGCCGCTTAAGGTGGCTGCACATCTGGGGTGCAGAGTGGGTGCTCTCAGAGCAGAGAGGTCAAGGGGAAGCCTCAAGAGGCAACATTTGAACAAAGACTGGGCTCTGGTGAGGGACTTCATCCTGCAGGTTCTGGGAGAGAGAACAGCTGAAACCCAGAGCTGGGAAAGCTGGGGTGATGTGGCCCTGGGCAGGCAGGGAGCCCCTGCCTGGGACCCCCGTTGCCTTAGGGAAGAAGCTGGAGGACAGGGCAGGTGCTGGGTGTTCCAGGGGGGCAGCAAAGGTGTGGGCCAGGCGTCTGGGGCGTGGGGGTGTGGCGAGTGAGGGGACAGGAAGGAGGGCGTGAAGGGCCCCCGTGAGGCCAGGGGGCATGAACTCTGAAAGACCCCATCCAGGACTGGCCATCTCCTCCAGCCTCCCTCAGCCACACCGGCAGGCTGGGAGCTGGGAAAGCCACACCTGGCTTAGAGGGGGACCCTGTACTCAGGATGAGGCTTCACATGGGGAGAAAGGCTGCTCGCCCAGAGGAGGAAACAGAGGCACAGGGCCAGGTTAAGGGAAGGCGCCGACTTCACTCCGCTGGGTCTGGAACCTGTGTCCCACAGAACACACCAGCCGGGAACCGCTGAAGGAAATAAACGCTTCGGAGGAAAGAGAGAGGGGGCGAGGGAGCGGTGCTGGCGGAGGAGGGGGAGATGGCTGTCACTGTGGGCGTCAGGGACACCTCTTTGAAGAAGGGACATTCAAGCTGATCCCCACAGGGAGAGAGAGAGGAGGTGATCCTGGGGAAAGTTCCCGTCTGGGTGGCCTAGGCTGGCAAGGGACAGAATGGGAGCACAGGAAGCTGGCACCCCAGGCCTCTCTGCCCCCTCCCTGGCTGGATGTCCCTGATGCCCAGGGTGAGGGGCTCTGGACCCCTCCTTCTGTGACTCTGACTCCTCCGATTTATTTATTCTGCCCAGTGTCCTGGGTGCCCAGCCCAACATGGTGACAGCGTGACTGCTCATCAAGGGTGGCTGATCCCCGCTCCTGCTCCTGCAGGGTCTTTGAAAAAACCTAATGCATTATTAATAATCATTCCTCTACTGAGTTGGGAAAGGAAAAGCATGAGCCGGCCTATGTCCCTCGGTGGGGGTAGCCATGCGAGGGAAAGATGGAGCGGAGGCCGGGGTGGGAGCCGAGGACAGCGGGTGGCTGGCTGGTACGGTTAACCAGGCTTCTGGAGGCAACTCAGGAACATGTACCCCTTGTTCCTCACCCAAACAGCCCTCTTTGTTAGGCTCCTGAAGCAAGGACTTGTCCCTCTGGGCATCCACTCTCATGAGTAGCAGGGAACCTTTGTTCCTAGCCCTTGGTCTCCTCCCCAGAGTCACTGAGCTGCTGCTCCCACCAGATGCACAGCTGCAGCGAGGCCCACACCCGCCAGCTTCAGGACAGGGCAGCGCTGTCCAGAAGTGACCCGATGGTGCCATGTCCAGAAAGCTCTGGGTGACGCTCGAGCCCACCCTCACCAGCCCCGTCGCTCCTCTTAAGAGCTTTCCATGTGCATCCATGGTGCAGCCCACCCTGGGCAGGAAGGTCAGCAAGATGGACAGACCCTGCCCCGCAATGCGAACCGTCTCCTGGAGAAGGACACTAACACAACCACACAGGACTCAGGCAGTGATTCCCGCCTCACCTGAGGCACAAACAAGGGGACCCTACAAAAGTAACGACGCCCTCACACGGGAGCCCGGGGCAGTTGCTGAAACCAGTGAGCTCATCTCTGCTTGCAAGAGGCCGGTGGCCTCAGCTGGGAACTGCTCCCCATGTGTTTGTGACAGGCCTAGCGGAGCCGGCTCCTCTGAGATGCTCAGCAGATGCTGGGTGGCTTTCTCTGCTTTAAGAGGGAGTTTTACGGGGCTGGAGCGGTGGCTCGGTGGTTACAGTGCTTGCCTGGCATGCGCGAGTATGTGAGTTGGAACCCCAGCACCACGAACACAGCGAAGTCACGGAGCAACGAAAGCTGCATGAAAAACTAAATAAAAATCGTCTCTTCTCTCTCTTTCTCACTGTCCCTCTCTCTTTAAAAAAAAAGGTGTGGGGGGGGAAGTTTTATTGTTTGTTTTGTTGGTTGGAATTTTTATCCTGGAGATTGAACCCACAGCCCTTTTGTTTTATTTTGAGACAGGGTCTCACTAAGTTGCTTAGGGCCTCACTAAATTGCTAAGGCTGGCTTGGAACTTGTGATCCTCCTGCCTCAGCTTCCCAAGCCTCTGAGATTAGAGATGTGGGCCACCACGAGGGGTTGGGTGGCTTCCTCCCCTTTAAGAGGGCTCTTAGACGGTGAGGGGGTCTTCTGAATGTCCACCCTGGTAGAACCTGATCTGTCTAAACACTTGTAACTGTTTGAAAGAAGGGTTTAGGGTCAACTTGGACCAGTGGTTGACAAACTTTGGCCCAGACGCCAAATCTGGCCCACTCCCTGTTTTGTAAATAAAGTTTTATTGGAACAGAGACCCGTCCATTTATTTACATACCGTCCGACTGCCTTTGAGCTCCAGGGTCCAGCAGTTGTGACAGACACTGTATGGTCTGCAAAGTTTAAAATATTTCCTTTCTGGCCTTTACAAAAATTTCTTTCTTCCTAACCAGAAGGGCTTTTATTTAAGATTCCAAGGTAAGTTGGAAGGTTGGTCTGAGGGTACACTGAAATCACACCCCAAGTTTGTATTTTGCAAGAAATATTCCACTGCTTCCTTCTGGTTTATTGTTTTTGAAGAGCCCTTTACTCCAAATGTCACACCAACACCTGGTGGGAGTCCCAGTTACACAGCACAGGGCTCTGTCCTTTCTGGGAGTTTCAGCAGTAACAATGTGGTGAGACAGCAAAACACAGCACACAGAGAGACAGCCTTGAGTCTGGATCCTGACTCGGCCACACCAAGTCTGCTAAGTGAGCCCTAGACTAAGCACTATATGTCTTCTGTCTTGGCTTCCCATCCGTCACGGGGTGACAGTCCACCCTGGAAGGTTGGTGGGAGCTGCTTCCCAGCTGCGGGCGGGGATGCAGGTGACAGCCCCAGCTGCAGAAAAGTGTCACCGCAAGCTGCACTTCTGTTCCTGCACCTGCAGCCCTTCTTTGGGACACTGTGAGAGGCTTCCAGCAAGCTCAAGCAACCCTGGCACGGCTGACATCTGTCACTGTTGCCCTGCGTACCATCAGATGTGTGGCAGCACCCCTGGCCTCTGCCTACTAGATGACGATAGCATTCCTTCCCCAACTGTGATGACCAAATGTCCCCTGAGAACTAAACTACCCCCGTGGAGACGCACGGGGCCAGAAGATCTCCAGAGCTCCTTGGTGGCTCCTACACTTGGTGTAAGGACCAGTGACCCAACACAGGCTCAGGCAGCAGACAAACCTCACTCTGCCTCCTTGCATCCTTGCATCCACCAATCCCAGCCAATGGAAGGGGTAAACTTGTGGCCTTCCAGCTGGGGCATTCTGAGGTTCCAAGGCAGTTGCCTTTTGAATGACCCTGGCTGCAGGGAGGCTACGCAGCAGAACTGTTGGTAACAGGGTCCAGGAAGAAGCCAAGGCACAATTTTCTCTGCCAAGGCAGAAGACAATGTGGCTTTGCCACCCACGGTCCAGTTCCATCTAAATCTGAGAACAAGGCACCCATTCACTTTGGAGCAAGGGGTAAGAAGTGGTGGCCTCTGGCCTTTTCTGGTTGCTGGCGAGGGTGACACAGAAGCTTGGCGTGGCTCATGTTGCCTTGTTTTTCTCTGGTGGAAAGCGGGGGATGCACCTCCCCGTCCACTTAGCGGAACCTCGCCGCCCTCCCAGGTTGAAGGCCCCGCAGCTGGGCTTCTGCAAGGCTGCTGGACAGCAACCCTCTTGGAACTGGCCACAGTCCCGCCCCCTTCCAAACAGCACCCTCCCTCGCTGCCAGTGGGGGAGGAGTGGGTCACTTTGAGCTATTCCAGGCCTTGCAGCTCCAAGGCCAAACCCCAGGATCCGCTAAATCCCATAAGGGGAACTGGGAGCAACTTTCCCATGGTGACAAGCGCTGTGATCACGATTTACACCAGGTCCCGGCCACGCCTGCTCACGCTCATGCACAGGGCCGGTGGGGTGTCCCTATGTGGCTGTCTGACCCTGCGTTAGTGCTGCTCCAGCTCCTCATCTCCTGGCAGACAAGCAAATGCCTAAGGCTGCAGAAAATGTAGGGGAGGAAAAGAATTTTATTTAAAAAGTTCAAGGCTGGGCGCAGCGGCGCACACCTATAATCCCAGTGACTTGGGAGGTTGAGGCAGGAGGGTCACAGGTTCAAAGCCAGCCTCAGCAACTTAGGCCCTAAGCAACTGAGTGAGACCCTCTCTCAAAAGAAAAAGTTCAATTTGTTTAAAAAGATGGAATGACAGCCGGTGTCCCTTGGGGGTGTTTGTCAAGCACCTGGTTTAAGTCTCAGGAGAAGTGCATGTCATTGTCCCCATTCACAGAAGTGACAACAAGCTCAACAGTTAGGCGGTCAAGGCGGAGCCGGGATTCCAGGCAACCTGACCTCAGCGTCCCTCCTCCTTCTGCCACATCCTTTTGCAAGCCAAGCAGAGACCACAGTCAGCACAGTCACCAGATTTAACAGCAGGTGCTTCAGATCAGCTTGAAGAAAAGATTTTATCATCGGCTGGGGCCTTGATGCCAGTAAACATGCTCCCAGCGCCTCACCCTCCTTTCCGGAGGACAGAGGTCAGGCGGCAGGTGGACTAGACCCAGGGCTTCATTCATTCACACCTCGCACCTGAGAAAAGCGGCTGGAGCAGTGGCTCAGCAGTCACAGGGCTTGCCTGGCATGCATGAGGACGCAGGTTAGAACCCCAGCACCCCCAGCACCGAAAGCCACATGAAAAACTAAATAAAACTGATTCTCTCTCACTGTCCTCCCTTAAAGAAAGAAATGAGGGGAAACGGAAGTACAGTTCTCAGCAAGGGAGGAACAGGGAGTGATGCTTCTTTTGGGGAGGAATTGCCCCTTTCAACTCCCCAGCACCGTGTTCCCAAATCTGATGGGCTTTGAGACTCTGAAGAACCCAGCCACTGCCATCTGCTCTTTATATTTCAGGACAGCTGGCCACATGGGTCACCACATCCACTGCTCCATCACTTTCCTGTGACAGGAACATTAGTGGGGCCTCAGAGGTGAGACTGCCTCAGACAGACAGGGTGGCAGCTGTGTCCACCTGCTCCGGAAAACCAGAGGTACCAGAAACAAACACAGCATCCCGCGCCCCGGGGAGGTGCTTCCTGCGGTGAGGAACATCGTGAGCCCTTTGGGTGCTGATGTTCCAAAGTTCCGGAGCCATAAAAGATGATCAAGACCTGGAAGGTTCTAGAAACATTCAAAAGCTGCAGGGAGAGGAAGCGACTCGGGTGTTCAGTTCCCGTCCTCGGAGGCAACCACTCCTGTGACCCTAAACTCTCCATCTCCTTCCATTGACAGCTTCTGGATGTTTCTAGAACCTTCCAGTTCAAACATAAACTGACTCTAAGCATCTGTATACATATTCCAAATAAGATCGCTGTGTATCCTGGGATTCCATTGCTTGTGAGATATAATGGGCCTTTCCGCCAGCGTGAGGATCCGTGGGCGCTGGGCGCTGGGAGGGTGCTGCTCAACCTGTGTGTACCAGAACACCAAGCCTCAGCCCCAAGCCTCTGATGAGTCCCATGGACCTTCTGCAGAACTTCTGTGAGGTGGAGATTAGGAAACCAGGCGTGATGGGCTCCCTCGGTCTTGACCCAAGTCCACCCTGAGCCAACCCACTGCAGGCACGGGGCATTCACCCTAGGCTCCCTGGAGAGGTGAAGCAGGGGCCCCAAGCGCCCCAGAGGACAGAGGCCGCCCTGCGCTTCCCACCCCAGGGACACATGCAGCTGTCTTTCTTTCTTGTCTGCACTCCTGACCCCACACTGCCTCCAACTTCTTTTGTCACCTTGAGGAACTCTGCTCTGAGCCTTTGCTCCGACTTCCAATGACAGCATTGTGAGGTGCTGATTTTTTTCAAAAGAAGGGAAGAACCAGGATTTTAAAATGTGAAGTGTCTTTGATTGTTAGATTCCCTCTCTCTCTAACGCAGGATGTGGCCCATTAGTACCATCAGTGTTTCCAGTGTGGCCGACATTCTGGTACTTCTGAGAGGCAGTGATCTGAGCCAGAGCCTCAGTGAGGGTCGACTGCAGTCTGTCTCTTTGGGAACAAAGGAGGGAAATGAAGCTGCCACCCTGAAGAACAGGAAGGAAGTCAACGCCGTTCTCAGGACCCAGGCCTGTAGTCAGCAGCTCCCTGGCTGACCTGGGCTTCTTGACCAGGGGTAGTTGGAAGAAAAGTCCACAGCGGCTGCTCCTGGCCCCCATTCTCTTTCCCCCAAGTATCTGTCTGGTCCCACGGTTTCAAAATCCAGCCAGAGGCCACTCCCACATTTACAGCCTCAGCCCCAACATGTCCCCAGTCCGACTGTCCCGGGCACTGCCTCTTAGGTCTTCAGAGTTCGCATGTCCAAACTGCATTTTTTCACCCCTCAAACTCCCACTTCCTCAGACTCCACTCGCCTGTTCAATTCGGAACCCTGGGGCGGGAGTCCTCCCTGACAGCCCCCTCCGTCTGTCCGCCCTCCATCCAAGCCACGGCAGGACTGGCCAGCCGCTCCCCTTCCAGGCTGTCATCCTCCACGGCAGGCTCCTCTCTGGGGTCCCCGCCCTCCACTGCACCCCTGCTCAGTGCCAAAGGCAGCATGAAACCCACACTTTTTTATCAAGCCCGTGCTCAGTGCTGATCCCAGTTTGGTCACTCAGGTTCAAATCTTTGGAGAGAAGAATCTGGAAACTTTCTGAGCAGTGTCGGAACTTTCAGAGCCAGCCCGCTCAGGGGAAGATGGATGGCTTATGGGTTTGTGGTTAAAAAAAAGGAAGGAAGGAAGAAGGAAGGAATTATGCCGTTACTCAACGGCTGCATCCCGGAGACAGCAGCAGTTAATACCTGTCGGCAGCCACCACACGCCAGGCCCACGGCGGCCACGCTCTCAGGACCTGGAGCCCTGGGGTGGAACTGGCAGAGCTGGTTAATCCCACAGGGCTTAAAGGGGCCCGAAGAAAGCATCTTAGAGCTGAATGCGGAGATAAACTGCTTTGCTGGTCATAAAGCCCAGAATGTTCTCAGAGATGAGAAGAAAATCCTTTGTGTATTTCTAGCTGTGAAGGAATCCAGGTCCTGGCCTGGCCTGGGGTGGGGGCTGTGGGGAGCCGGGCTGAGCTCAGCAGTTCATGGGTGGTTAGGGCCCTGGGGTGACTGGCGCTCCTCTGTGGGGTCATTCGAGCTGCCCCTAAGTCTCTGGGGTGAGCTGGGCATGCAGGACACTGGATTCCGTCTTGGTGGGAAGAAAAGTTGAGCAGAAATGGAGAAAAAAGAAATGAAGTGGGTAGGGAGGAAGAGACATTGGAAATTTCAAAAGTAATAAGGCAAATTTGGTGGGATTCTGCCATGCCAGGAACCTGGAGTCCTTTGTGCTCAGTGGAGACTGTCCCCACAGGAGTGTGGAGGGGACGCTGCTGGGCCCTGATCTCTCCTCTAGACCTGGAGGCCTGGAGGGTGCCCTGGCCTCCAGAGGGACGTCCCGTGTGGGCCCTTCTCCCGAACCCCACCGCAGGTTCTGCCTCCAGGGAACCAACCAAAGACAGGGGACGAACAGGAATCGTGGAACATGTGGAGTGCTCAGAGCAAGCCCAACACAAGCACCTGAGCCTACGTAATAGTTCAACCTGAAGTCATATCCACAAGCAGAGTCCAACAAGAATCCTGGTGAAGTCATGGTCCTGTCCTCCAGCCAGAGAGGCCAGGGCCACAACGGTGGTGTCCTTGGGTCAGTTCAATGAGCCACAGATTTTCCAAGGACCCCGTGAGCAAGGTCTCAGGTGGAAGCCTTGTGGGTGGACTCAGTGGACTCACTACCTTTCCTGCAAGTCATTGGGGTCACCAGAGGCTGACGGAGACACCCAGGGATGCTGAGCCCCTGCCCTCCAAGGACCTGGGACGGCTCTTGCGTGTTTCAACCTCCCTGTTGTTGGCAACTGTAGGCATTTGGTACACAGTTCATAAATGAATCTGGATTAGCCCAAATGATGGAAGACAATCATCAAAAGGGACAGTCATCTCTTCCCACAGTGGCAATGTGGGTCACTGGGTTTTCCAAAACTGGAAAGAGGCACTCTGCACAGGGCACCAGGTCAGGGCTGGAAGTCTGGCTGCTTGGAGAGGAGGCCTGGTGGCCAAGCGGATCTCCGCAGGGTCTCTGCAGGGTCTCCACAGCACGCGAGGCAGGGGCAAGTCTTCACTGTGCTGGCGCCTACCACCCTGGCTCCTGCCCCTCTGC
>PVKS010051653.1:0-11052 GCA_004027875.1 Aplodontia rufa | reverse complement strand
CATTGTTTCTAATTGCTGTGCAATATTCCATGGTATAAATGTACCACAGTTTTTGGATCCATTCTTCCAGTGAGGGACATCGGGGTTGTTTCCATAGCCTAGCAATAGTAAATTGTGCTGCTATGAACATCGATATTGCTGTGTCACTGTAATGTGCTGATTCTAAGTCCCCTGGAAAGATACCCAGGAGTGGAATAGCCGGGTCGTATGGTGGAGTCATCCCTAGTTTTTTAAGGATTCTCCATACTCTTTCCAGAGGGGCTGTACCCAGAGCTGGTATTTTTTAATCTACCAAATAGGCAAAGGTACAAAAATTTAATAACCCACTCAATTTTTCACACATAACAGACTTTCCCTTTCATTGCAAGTGGTGGTATAAATCATTATAAACGCCTAAGGAGCAAATTTGAAAATATGTATCAAACACACAAATGCACATGCCCCTGAAACAGCAGTTGAAGTTCTAGAATTAATGCATCAGATATATAACTGCACATGTGAAGTATATACAAGTTGATTCACTGAAGCATTTTTTATAATAGCAACAAGGGCTATCCCTGTTAATTGGGAGTTAGTTAAATAAGATATGGTATATACATATAATTAATTACCAGGAAAAATTCTATATTCTATTATGGGATGATCTCCATTGATTTAAAACAATGAGTGAAGCAAGCAAGATAAAGAATAGTGTGTGGAATACACTACTATTTGTTAAATAACCAAAAAAAAGGTTAAAAAGGTTAAAGAGTATATGTGCATATCAGCTATATTTGGATTAAATACCTCCAGAAAAATATTCCTGACACTGTGTGGTTTCCTATCAGGAGGAGACATAAGTATTAGATGTAACAGGTATTATAGGGAGATTTTCCTCATCAAATGCTGTAAATAATTGAATTATGAATCAACTGCATTTTCTATTTTAAAAACAAATTAAAATATTTACGGAGAAAGTTTATTAGCATTGAAAAAAATGAGTATTTTTAGTTTTCTTCATACCGTAATCATAAAGTTGAAAACATATATATACAGTGAACAAATTCAGGACATGAAAATCACACAGGTTTATGGAGACCATTGTTGTTAGTACATTGGGAGAGTCTGTCATATCCTCATGCCCTAGGTATCACTGTATATGTATGCATAAACAAAAAACAGATCTTAACTCATATTTGTATTAGTGATCCTAAACCCCAGCACACTAAAACCATCCTGAAAATCTCATAATTCAAAATGTTCAATTTGATCATTTTTCAAATATAGAATATTGTTGACATTTATTTAAGATAAGAAATGTTGTTGATCTCAAGCTTGGATCTTCCCAAACAGAACACTGACTTTACATCTTTCTCTGAGAGACTTTGGTGATATTTTTAGCACTAATACTGGATATAATAATGTTAAGCTTCAGAAGTCATAGGTCTGGAGTACCTTCAGGAATCAGAAATCTCTTTTTAGAACTGGTAATACTTAACTAAGACTTACATTTCCCCTCTTTGCAAGCATTTTCCCTTATTCAAGGTGTATATTTGTGTGCATATACATCTGTACATGTATACATACACATATACAGGTGAGGCGGTTGAAATAAAATGTTTGCTTTTATTTTATTGATTTTTTTATTCATTCAGTATAATCATACATATAGGAGGGAATCATTGCCACATAATCATGATCACATGCAAAATGTCAGAGCATGCCAAGTCTGATGCCAGTTCATGATTTCCCCTCTTTGGGTTTCCCCATAGCCCATGTTTCCCCTACTTTTCCCCTGTGTTAAGTTGGGCTTCTCATGGAAGTTGAAAGTTCCCCACTGGGTTGATAACCCCCTACTCCCTCCCTCCAGCAGCCTTGATATCCCTCTTATTCACAGCCCTCCTTTCTGTTCCCCTCTCTTCATCCCCCAGCATCATAGGCAAGGTTCCCCCTGTTCGTGTAAAAATTCACCCATGTTGAGGTTATTATTAGCTTAGCCTACTTTCAATCTGTTATTTGTTGTATTCTAGCTTCTACATAGGAGAGAAAACATTTGGCCCTTGAGTCTCTGAGTTTGGGATATTTCACTTAGCATAATTTTTTCCATCTCCATCCATTTGGCTGTAAATGCCATGATATTGCTCTCTCTGATACCAGAATAGAATAGAATTCCTATATATATATATATCACAGTTTTTTAATTTACTCATCCAGTGAGGGGCATCTGGGTTGGTTCCATAGTTTAGCTATAGTAAATTGAGCTGCTAAAAACATTGATGAAGCTGTAGCTCTGTAATAAGCTGATTCTAGCTTTTTGGGGAAACTAACGAGGAGTGGGATAGCTGGGTCATAAGGTGGTTCCAGCCCTAGTTTTATGAGGGGTCTCCACATTACTTTCCAGAGTGGTTGTACAAGCTTGCAGTCCCACCAGCTGTGTGACAGTGTTCCTCTCTTCCCACAATCCCTCCAGCATCTGTCATTGTTTGTATTCTTCATTTTTGCCACTCTGATAGGAGTGAGGTGGAATCTCAGTGAAGTTTTGATTTGCATTTCTCTGATTGTTAGTGATATAGAGCATTTTCTTATATATTTATGAGCTTCTTCGACTTCCTCCATCGATAAATTTTTATTTAGCTTCCTAGCTCATTTATTGTTTGGATTATTTGTGATTTTGTTGTTCAGTTTCTTGAGTTCTTTGTATATGGTGGATATTAGCCCTCTGTCCGAGTTGTAGCAGGCAAAGCTTTTCTCCCATTCTGTAGGTTCTCTCTTGACACTCTGGACTAATTCTTTAACTGTACAGAAGCTTTTTAATTTAATGGCATCCCATTCAGTTATTCTTGGCTTTAATTCTTGCGTTATGGAGTCTTGTTAAGGAAGGTGGTGCTGACACCTATGTCATGTAGTGTTGATCCTACTTTTTCTTCAAGCAATTGTATACTTGCTGATTTAATTTCTAGATCCTTGAACCATTTTGATTTGATTCTTGTGCAGATTGAGAGGTAAGGATCCAATTTCAGTTGTCTGCATATGACTTTCCAGTTTGTTCAGCACCATTTGTTGAACAGGGTGTCCTTCCACACTATGCTTTTGCCCCCTTTATCAAATTTCAGATCGTTAAAGATTTGAGACTTTGTCTTGTTATCTTCTATTCTGTTCCATCGGTCTTCATTTCTGTTTTGATATTAATACCACACTGTTTTTGTTACTATAGCTCTCTAATTTCAGGTCAGGAATTGTGGCACCTCCTGCTTCCTCTTTCTTGCATCATAATGTTTTGGCTATTCTGGGTCTTCTGTTATTCCATACAAATTTTAGAATTGCTTTTTCTATATCCATGTAGAATGTCATTGGTATCTTGAAAGGAATTGCATTGAATCTGTATAGGACTTTTGGTAGAATGGCCATTTTGAGTATATTGATTCTGGCTAACCAAGAACATGGAATGATTTTCCATCCTCAGGTCTTCTGCAATTTTTTATTTTAATGTTCAATAGTTTTCATTGTAGAGGTGGTAATATTGCTGTTTTCATCTTTGATTTTGTTGATTTGCTTCACTACATTCTTCCTTTTGGTGAGGTTGGCAAGGGGTCTGTCAATTTTATTGATTTTTTTCAAAGAACCAACTCTTTTTTGTTGACAATTTGAATATTTTTTATTCTTAATTTTTCATTGATTTCAGCTCTTTAGTTATTTCCTGTCTTCTGTTAGGTTTTGGATTGGATTGTTCCTCTTTTTGTGGGGATTTGAGTTGGAGCATAAGTCTATTTGGGCTCTTATCTGAGTTTTGATGAAGGCACTCAGTGCTATAAATTTACCTCTTAAGAATGCTTTCATACTATCCCAGAGATTTGGATACATTGTTTCATCAGTCTCATTCATTTCCAAGAATTTCTTGATTTCTGATCTCATTACCTCTTTTATCCATTCTTTGTTTAAGAGAGTATTATTCAATTTCCAACTATTTGAGTAGTTTCTGTTGTTTTTCTTGATGTTAATTGCTAAGATCATACCATTGTGGTCTGACAGGATACATGGGACTATATCCACTTTTTTTGTATTTGCTAAGGTTAGCTTTGTGGAATAGAATGTGGTCTATTTTGGAGAAGGATGTGTGAGCTGCTGAGAAGAAAGTAAACTCAGCCGATTTGGGATGGAATATTTTGTAAATGCCTGTTAAGTCCCATTAATTAATAGAGTTGTTTAGGTTAGAGGTATCTTTATTGATTGTTTTGCTTTGATGATCTGTCTATTGTTGATAATGGTGTATTGAAGTCTCCCAGTACTACTGTGTTGAGGTGGATGATAGGTTTAATGTCCTTGAGTCCTTTTTCCATATATTTTGGAGGGTTGTTATTGGGGGCATAAATGTTAACTATCAGTTTGTCTTCTTGAGGAATTGTTCCTTTTATTATGATATAGTGACATTTTTTGTCCTTTATGGTTAGTTTTTGGCCAAAATTAACTATCATATGTTAGGATCACAATGCCAGCTTGTTTTTTGGGGCCACAAGCCTGGTAGATGTTTTTCCAATCTTTCACCTTCAGTCTGTATCTATTTTTGATTGTGAGGTGTGTCTTATGTAGGCAGCATATTGTTGGATTTTGTTTTTTGATCCAGTAAGCCAATCTGTGTCTTTTAATTGGAGTATTGAGTTCATTCATGTTCAGAGTTAGAATAGATATGAGAATCTGGAACCCTGACATTGTGACTATTGCTGTTTTTTGTGCCATCCTGGGTATCTTTTAGTGAGTTTTGTGATTACTGACTTTCATCTGTGTAAGGGTTTTTGGAAGTTATTTGCATGTTCTTCTGATTGAAATATGTCCTTGAGAATTTTCAGTAGTGCAGGCTTTGTGTTCATGTACCTTGCTAGCCTGAATTTATCTTTGAGTTATTTAATTTCCCTGTCACATCTAAAACAGTTTTGTTTTCTTTAAAAATTTGAAAAATATTATTCCATGCTCTCCTGGCCTTTATTTTCTTATCTGAGAATTCCACAGTGATCGTAGTTGGTCTGCTTCTGAATGTGATTTGGTGTTTTTCCCTTGCTGGTTTTAGGATTCTTTCCTTGATTTCTCTGTTATTCATTTTACAAATGATATGTCTTGGTGAATTTTCATCTGGTTAGGTCTGTTTGGTGTCCTATAAGCACCTTGAATTTGATTTTCTGGATCAGTTCTGATATGGGGAAAATTCTCCTTGGCCATTTCACTTAGAAGGTACTTAATGCCCCTTGTTTGTTGTTCAGTGTTTTCTTCAATCCCAATTACTCTCATGTTATTTCTTCTCATCTCTTCAAATACTACTTGGAATTTCTGATCATGTTCAATAAATTTCATTTCTTCTCTGTCCTCCTTGAACTCAATGTTGTTCAGCCTGTTTTCATTATCTGATATTCATTCTTTGAGAGCTAAGGTTCTGTTTTCTACTGAGTTTACTCTGGTATTAGTATCTTCCAATGAGCTTTTGATTTGGTTTACAGTATTTTTCCATTCTAAGAGCTCTCCTAAATCTCTTTTCAGAATGTCTAGCTCTTTACATATGTGGTCTCTCATCTCCTGAAATTGCTCTCTTATCTCTGTCCTTAAATCTTCTTTTAATTCTTTGATTTAATTACTAATCATATTGTTGATACATATTTCTAGGTTTTCTTCTAGGACCCTGACCATGGACACCTTGAATGGAGAGCTGTGGGGTTGAGGTGAAGGATTGTTTTCCTTTTTCCTCACTTTCAGTTACAGGAAGTGTGGCTTGAAGTCTGTCACTGAATAATTCTCTTGAAGGCTTTGTTGAAGGTACTGGCAGTTTTTTTCTCTTTGCTTAGTTGGGCTGCAGTACAATTTGGGTAGCACAGTTCAATGGCTGATACCCCAGTCTGTGAAGTATTATGGACCTTTAGGTTTTCCAATAACTCAGAGGATATGGGGTAGAAGTCAATAAGTGCAATCAATGCATACACCAGATAATGTTGACGGTAGGTGTTACAGTGTTCATTAGCACCTATAGGAGCAATCAGATTAGCAGATTTCCTCTTTTACATTATACTTGGTTAGCAAGCCAACACCTGTTTTCAAGTATAGTGTTCACTTCAGTTTACCAGAACCTCTGTAGGTGAGGGGGAAAAAAAGTCTAGAGAGCAAAGGGAATGAGATAGGAAGGTAGTATGGAACTTATGAATTAGGATATAGAACTACAAGGTAGTAGAGATGATTGTAGGCTATTCTGCTAGAAATAAGGAAAAATAGAAATGGGATGAGAGTGGGGTAACGTGTTTGAGGGAGGATGAGAGAGATCAGAATAGTTTAGGAATTGACAGAGTAAAGGGAAGGGGGTAGTGAAGACTGGGGGGTCTTTTCAGCTCAAAGAGACTGATGACTAGTTTGCAACATTGCAGACCACCACTGGTCGAACCCCAGCAATACGGACATAGCAGACAAATACCACGAACCACAGTGACATTAAAAATCAATCAACCACACATACACAAACAAAAAAAGAAATACATACACTAAGGAACATAAATTCCAAGAACAACGACAGGAAAAAAAAGGAGTTGGGAAGGTTCTTATTATTGCCACCAAGGTCAAAATGTACTGTGGGGGTATGTGTTCATAGCTGACTTCTAAGTGGAGTCACTTCCCAGTTGAGTTTGTTGGAGGGAATAAATTTTGGTGATCTCAGTTAACAGCAAGATTCCCAAGAGGCCGCCCAGTAATTTTCTCCTATAGAGAGGTTGAAAATATTCACCTTCCCTGCTTCCTGTGAGAACAGTCTTCAGGGCACCTGATTTGCATTTTTGGGCAGTTTAGTGTCTGCCTGCCAAAACTCTTGTCCCACTTCAGCCAGGGACCCAGGAGCAACTAGGAGTCTTGTGGATCCTGATGTAGCTTTAAGGGACTCTTGCTGTCCCAAGGAGAGGGGCCAGCCTGAACTGAGCACACCTGGGACCATTATTGCCCCACTCTTGGGTGTCTTGAGGTCCCCACTTGCCCCAAGAGATGATATATGGGGCAGTCACAACCCCAGCATGGGGAGACAGGCTTGAAGGAGACACCAGCCCAGCTAGACCAGTGTCTATGGAGGTCTCAACTGCCAACTGTCTATGGAGCGGGCATGGAAGCCCAGTCATACTTGGAACACCCAGGACCTATGGGACTGCTTCTGTTTAAAGAATTCAGGGTCTGAAAGAAGAGGAAAGCACCGGATCCAGGCTGCCCCTTTGGTCCATAGGTCCCTGAGGCTGATGCTAGCCTCTACGCTGCCTGAGAGTTTCAGGCAGTATCTGTTGGACCTGAAGACCTAACCCCCACCAGGGTATTAGGACCTAACGAGCAGAATCCTAGTCATTGACTCCATCCACAGATTGGGTGTGCAAGGGGGTGAGCAGGAAGCCTCTAAACGTGAGTTGCAGGACCAGTACGGAGGGTCCACCAGCACCACAAAGCCCCCAAGTCAGATAGTCAAAACACTGTGGATCTGGAACCCCTCTTTTGGACTGCACTTCCAATTCTACTATGTATTTTGTGGTTTTGGGTTCACTGTTCATGAAGCCGATTCCTGTACCGCCCTCTGGGAGGTTTCAAAATGGCAATGCCACCCTGCTTCTTCACGTGATCATTTTCAGGGGACTCTAATTTGTAAGTACTAAAGCCTCCCTTGGTTCCTGCTGCTGCTGCAGCCCTGGGACACCAGAGTCCCGCACCCAGGCTCCACTGAATGCTCACCGCTATGTCTGAGTTTAGGGGCAGAATCCCAGTCTGGATAGTTGGTGCTGGAAAATTATCAATTGGAACTTCCTGCATTTTCAGTTTGTTCATGGCTCCATGCCACTAAACTCTTGCCATCCACCCACCTCTCCCACCATTGGCATCCCGCATTCACAGAGAAACTCTTCACTCAGCTTTGCCATGGATTGCCATGATGAAAATCAAAATGCTTGCTTTTAAAGAAATGCGTGTGCACTTTTTTCCAGTAGAGTCCTCATAGTTTCCATCAGATTCTCAGTGTGGTTGGTGACTCAAGAAGGATTAAATTTCACTGGAAAATGGACATTATCTCTCCTCCTGGATTTCTTCCCTTTCCCCACAGCCACCTCTTAAATCTAGGTTGACAGCTTCCCTTGAGTCCAGATGACTGTGAGAGCAGCATCCTGGCCTGCCTGCCTCCAGGCTCTCTAAGATCCCTATTCTTGCCCAACCAGCCAGTTGCTAGCATGATCCCTTTCTAAATAATTTACTGTCTACTATAAGTAAATTTGTTGAGGAGCATTTGATTAGGTTTAACTATAGTTAAAAGTTCCTCACCAATTGTGCTATATTTGTACACGTGTGTGAGCTCTTGGTCTTGGTTCATTGTTGTGAAATTCCCCTCTGTTTCTGTTATTACTAGTGGGGGAAGATGCTTATTTACTTTGTTCATGGAGTAAATTTTCTTTAATATCTAAAAATAAATTAGAAAATATATTTTACTGTTACTTCTTCAGGAAGAAAGGCCTATTTTTTTTTAGAAAAGAAATATTCCAGAAAGTGAATGGTCCATGAATAGATATAAAACAACTACTTTATTGAGAGAAGATAAAAATCATTTGATTATATGGAGAGAAAAAAAAATGAGTACAATTATTTCCAATTTAAACGTAAAGCACTTTCTTGAAATGTGATATAATTGTAATAAACAGACTATTGTAGTCTATATGTAAGTGCTTTCATATAAATTATCTCATGTAAACAGAACAAGTAGGACATTTGTACTATTCCCCTTTCAAAGAGTAAATAAATGAAGGTTCAAAATGATGAACTAACTTGTCCAAGGTCATACAACAAGGAAAGGATGGACATGGGGCTCATCTTACACCTTCTGATACCCCACTTCATATTCTTTCATGTATGGTACATGACTGTACAACCTTATGGTCATATGAAAGTTTAGGTAGTACATGTAATTTTTAATGTACTCCATAACTCCTATTACTAAGTTAAATGATACAGAGAATAGGTTAAACAAAGAAGGTCTTTTAAAAGAAGGTAGGGAAGAAGAGCACTGATGTTTTAGA
Source organism: Aplodontia rufa (assembly GCA_004027875.1). Taxonomy (NCBI): domain Eukaryota; kingdom Metazoa; phylum Chordata; class Mammalia; order Rodentia; family Aplodontiidae; genus Aplodontia; species Aplodontia rufa. The sequence continues at coordinate 2,017 of PVKS010051653.1, read as the reverse complement.
ACCAATGTGTGTTTCTATTATGCTTGTAGAAAGCTACAAGTCCAAAGAAGAAAGGTCTTCATAGAAGCATCACCTGATAACTGAACTCCTGGCCACATATAAGTTTCAGAGGAATTCTCCTTCTTTCCCTAAATTCTAATGAAGGAATTGTTCCTAACCTAGTCATAAATGTTACAAAATGACCCATGGGGAAAATTCCTTCTATAGTTTAAACTTTGGAAAGTCCCCTCTTCTCCATGCCTTGCTGATTTTGCCCTTATAATGACAGTTCTGTAGCGTGCTTTTGTCTTCATTGCCAAAAAGCTCAGAGTTAAGTTGCAGGTTTAGATAATAGTCGTTTTCCTTAGCTTAGGTTTTCTGGACTATTTTCTTTCTTTTTTTTCCTCCCTTATTAAGATTTTTTTCTTTTAAACTATCTGGCTCATATCTCTTATTATTGTCTTAATGGTTTTATTTTGCTGTAATTATATCTCTTATAAGTCTTCTCAAACCTTTTTTGGAGATAAGCAGCATGTAAATATAGAAGTTCCACTCTAAGTAACGTACTAAGAATATGAGCACTCACCCCATTGAAAAAGTAATGAGTATACACCATATGCAAATGATTTGTTAAATGCTTCAGTAGCTCACACACAAAAATTATAAGTGCACAAGGTAATAGAGATTTGTTTTCTTTCTATCATTTTTACAGTAAAGTCTCTGTGTCACTATCACAACTGTTTCATGTGTCAGCAACAGTTCGTGGTAAGGTATTTAATGTTACACATTTATCATTTGTTAAAAATAAGCCTCTTAGTTTTATGATTGTGCATATTTGTTGTGATAATGGTGTAACCTTCTAAGGAAATTCTTTGTTGATATAGAACTGTATCAGAATTGACAAATCAATCTGTACATTGTCTAGGGTATACAACTTACATATATAATTATATCACATCTGAAATTCTGGTTATTGTAAGAATATAATCCCTATCACACATATAAATAAAATTATGCACTCATTTTTCTAAGTGATGGTTACAGCACAAAAAATCAGTTAGTATAATGTTTGATGGACAAAAGTGAACCAATTAAAAGGCCTAAGAACTTTTTGGGACTGTCTAATAATAACAAATCCAGACTTAGGCAAGATGAGACTTTAAAAATGAATCTCCCCTTCAATGTGTAAAACTATAATGCAGCAATTAAAAAAAAAGAAAACCGATGAGGGACAATATTCCTTCCTCAGGATATTTCAGCATTTTAAAATCAAACAGAAGGAGATTTTTCCTTTATAGGGAAGGTTAATAAGGACTAGCAGGGATTTGAGGGGTGGGGGGTAAACCAATTCAGAGGGTAGAGTTGAGCACAAGCAGGATCAGGAAGGTATAACAAGAAATGCGTTTCTTTGGGGTCCGCTGATTCAGAATGAATGGTTAATGGAGGATGTTTTATATTTCAGTACAGCCTCAGATTTGGGGGCAAGCAAAGTCCAGAAGGCTGAGGGGAGGAGAGATACCTAACTAAAGTATGGTCAAGACAAATTAGGGCCAGGAATTGTGAGCACTTGATAAGTATTTTATCTGTTACTTAATGAAAGGTACGCACTATCAAAATGCTGACACCTATTGTTTTTTGTCATAAAACTTCTTATAAAAAATTTAGTGCAGTCAAAAAGCAGGCAAGAAGGCTGGCACATCCCTATAATCCCAGCGACTTGTAAGGATGAGGCAGGAGGATCACAAGTTCTAGGCCAGCCTCAGCACTTTAGCAAGACCCTGTCTCAAAACAGAAATAAAAAAGGACTGGACATATAGCTCAGTATGGAGAATGCTGCTGAATTCAATCTCTGATAAATACACTTTTTAAAAGAAGCAGGCAATATTTTAAAGTATTTGAATTCTACCTTTATTCCCGTTGACATCACTATTGTGAACAAGATTGTAGTTAATCATTTAAGTGTCCTATGGTTCAGTGTAAGGATTTTTTACTAGAGCTGAGATGCTTGGTGAAAGATATATATGCATATATATATATA
>PVKS010051652.1:0-11048 GCA_004027875.1 Aplodontia rufa | reverse complement strand
AATACAATGACCCAAAATTAAAAGTCTACTTAAAAGTATCACCAACAGACTAGATTACAAAGGAAATAGAATTTCAGGGCTTGAAGGCAGAACTTCAGACCTTGAAGATGGTATATGAACTTGAATACTCAGTATGTAATCAAGGGGATGGATCATGATCAGAATATTCTACACCCCTGGGACAACATCAAGAGATGTAGTCACTGGGATAGAAGAGAACATGGAGATACAGGATAAAAACATTAAGAGCCACTTCACTGAGATAACAGCAAAATGTTTCCTTACCTTAGAAATGAGCTAGACAACCACACGCCAGAAATATATAGAACATAACATAGAGAATATACAAAAAAACTGTCTAAGTCACATCATAATCAAAATACCTAACAGAAAATTTGAAAAGAATATTAAAAGCCATGAGACAAAAATGTCAGGTCATATTTAGAGGCATAAGGCTCACTTTTGCCTTCTTATCTCAGACCCTAAAATCAAGGAGGACCTGGAATACATATTTTAAGCTCTGAAAGACTGCAATTGCCCACCAAAATTGCTATATCCAGCAAAGATAATTTTTAGAATAAATGAATAAATAAGTTTCCGTGATAAGGATAAACTGAAAGAATTCATGACCACAAAACCAGCACTACAAAAAATACTTAAAGATGTATTGCACACAGAGGAATTCAAACCAAAAAAAAAAAAACAATAACAATTTCCACATAGATAAAGTTTACCAGAAAAGCAGCTAACTAAATGAAAATCAAGACTTAAATATGTAGCAAACAAAATAAAATAACAGGAAATAATGAACACCCAACTATAATAATACGGAATGTAGTCTCAGCTCCTCAATTGAAAGACATAGACTAGCAGAATGGATTTTTAAAAATGATCCAGCAGCACATTATCTGCAAGAGACACATTCTGTAGGCAAAGATATTAATGGATAGTAAATGGAGAATCAAAACAGACAGAAGAGCTATTCTCATATTGGACAAAGCATATCAGATTTTTTAAAAAACTTAATCAGAAAAGAAAAAGAAGGTCTTGATATACTGATAGATAGAACAATACAAAAGAAATATAAGGACAGTAAATGCTTATGCCCCAAATGTCAGTGCACCTAATCTCATTTTTTAAAAATTATAAATAATACTTCATAAAATTGAATATCAAATAAATATCAATAAAATAATAGTGGGTGATTTCAAAACATCCCTCTCATCAATAGACAAGTCATGAAAAACATCAATAGATATTTCTGACCTAAATAATACTATAAATCAAATGAATCTAACAAACATGTATAGAATATTACACCCCCAAACAGATGTATTCACTTTTTTCTCAGAAGCTCTCTTTTCCAAAAGAGACCATATTCTAGGTCACAATGTAAGTTTTAGCAAATACCAAAAAAATTAATGTAATTGCATCCTATTTTATCATAATGGAATAAAATTAAAAATTAAGAGCAAGAAAATTATAGAAACAAAATAAAATCATGAATATTGAACAATACTCCTAAATGATGAAGGGATCATCATCATTGTCCTATTCACAACTGCCTCAAAAAGAATAAATATTTGGGCATCAATCTAACAAAGGTTATAAAGGACCACTACAATGAAAACTATCAAACATTTAAAAAACAAATTGCAGAAGACTTGAGTAGATGGAAAAGCATTCAAAGTTCTTGGTTAGCCATAATGATTATAATCAAAATGGTCATTCTACTGAAAGCCCTATACATATGCAATGCAATCCCTACTAAGATACCAATGACATTCTTCATGGATATAGAAAAAGCAATTCTCAAATTCATATGGAATAACATAAGACTCAGAATACACCAAACATTATTAAGCAAGAAAGAGGAAGCAGGAGTTATCACAATTCCTGACCTGAAATTATAGTATAGGGTTATAGTAATAAAAACAGCGTAGTATTGGTATCAAAACAGACATGAAGACCAATGGAACAGAATAGAAGATATCAAGACAAACCGTCAAATCTTTAACCATCTGATATTTGATAAAGGGGGCAAAAGCATAGTGTGGGAGAGGGACAGCCTGTTCAACAAATGTTGCTGGACAAACTAGACAGCCATATACAGAAAACTGAAATTGGATCCTTACATCTCACCCTGCACAAGAATCAAATCAAAATAGTTCAAGAATCTGGAAATTAAACCAGCAACTATACAATTGCTGGAAGAAAAAATAGGATTAATACTACATGGCATAGGTGTCAGCAGCACCTTCCTTATCAAGACTCCCATAGCACAAGAATTAAAGCCAAGAATAAATACATGGGATGCCATTAAACTAAAAAGCTTCTGCACAGCTAAAGAATTAGTCAAGAGTGTCAAGATGGAACCTAGAGAATGGGAGAAAATCTTTGCCTGCTACACCTCCTACAGTTGACTAATGTCCAGAATATACAAAGAACTCAAAAAACTGAACACCAAAACCACAAATAACCCAATCAATAAACGGGCTAGGGAGCTAAATGGAAATTTCTCAATGGAGGAAGTCCATAAATATATGAGAAAATACTGTACATCATTAGCAGTCAGAGAAATACAAATCAAAACTTCACTGAGATTCCATCTCACTTCTGTCAGAGTGGCAAAAATAAAGAATACAAACAGTGACAGATGCTGGAGGGGTTGTGGGAAGACAGGAACACTTTCACACTGTTGGTGAGACTGTAAGCTTGTACAGCCACTTTGGAAAGCAATGTGGAGACTCCTCAAAAAACTAGAGCTGGAACTGCCTTATGACTCAGCAATCCCACTCCTGGGTATTTTCCAAAAAGAGCTAGAATAGGCATTTTAGAGAGATACAGCTTCATCAATGTTTATAGAAGCTCAATTTACTATAGTTAAATTATGGAACAAAACCAGATGCCTCTCTCACTGGACAAATGGATTTAAAACTGTGGTACATATACACAGTGGAATTCTACTCAGCTATTACAGAGAACAATAACATGGCATTTGCAGCCAAATGGATAGAGATGGAACAAAATTATGCTAAGTGAAATACCCCAAACTTAGAGACTCAAAGGATGAATGTTTTCTCTCATTTGTGGAAGCTAGAATACAATCGGAAACAGACTGAAACTAGGCTAAGCTAATACTAACCTCAACATGGATGAATTTTTACATGAACAGGGGGGACCATGTGTTGACACTGGAGGTTGAAGGGAAGTGGGTGCAGGGAGGGAAGGTAAGATTAAGAGGGATATCAAGGCAGTTGGAGGGGGACTAGGGAATTATGAACGCAGTGGGGAACCTTCAACTTCCATGAGAAGCCCAACTAACATGGACGTAAAGTATGGGAAACATGGACGTAAAATAGGGGAAACATGGGATCAGGGGGAACCCAAAGAGGGGAGATCATGAACTGGCATCAGCCTTGGCTTCCTATGTCATTATGCATGTGATCATGATTATGTGGCAATGATTCACTCCTATATGTATGACTATGTTGAATTAATTTTTAAAAAAAAGGTATTCTGTATACACTCTTTTTCTGTAGTATAAATACATCATAATCAGTTCCATAAGATAATGCATAAATTTTGAAAAGCAACAGATAAGATTGTCATGATTATCAACTAACATGAGTACATACATAGAAAGTCCAATAGAAGCTACATGTTACTAAAATTAAAGAGAGAATTTGTAAATTTTCTGAATAAAAATCTAACAGAAAAATGCAATACATTTTTATATGCCAATCACAAAGAGAAAATAGAATTTTAACAGAGCCATGTACAATAAGCCCCAAAATATCAAGTGCTTAGGAATAAATCTGAGCAAAATTCTAAAGGAAACATTACAAAATGCTATTGAGACACATTAAAGAAAGCTCACAAATTAGGAAGACCTGTGTTTCTAAACAGGAAGACTCAAGATGAAACTACCTTGAGTCGTTACATACTATTCTACAGATTCATTAGAATCATGTATCAGCAGGGTATTTGTATGTGACAGACTAAACCTAAATTCATGTGGCAGTGCAAAAGACCATAAGCAGCAAGGTACTCTTCCAGAGGAACAACAGGAGAGAAGACTTGCTCCATCAGCTCTCAATCAAAAGTGTGCAACTGTCTCAAATTAGACAAATAAGCCAGTAAAACAAAACTTAGACAGTTAGCATGCATAACAGCAGGAAACAAATTGTCTTAAAAAAAAAAAAAACCTTACTATGACAATTGGGTATCTATTTGGAAGAAATGAATTTAGACCCTAACTTACATTGTTCATCAAATAGGAATCAACCCAGATTATAAATATTTTTGTGCATTGTTTCAGAAATCTCTTTCTATCCCATGGTCATAAAGAAGCTAATCTTAATTATGTCCTGGAAGCTTTATGGTTCTCTTTTACAAGTTTTGGGCTTGTGTTAGTCCCTTCATACTTCTACAACAAAATAGAAGACTGGGTAGAAAAAGGAGTTAAAGTCTTCAGTTGTGCATTTCATAAAATACAACATCCAAATGGCCCAAGAAAAGCTGCTCAATTTATTTGGAAATCAGGGAAACGCTAATTAAAATTATAATAAAAAATACATAGCCATCAGAATCAAAAAATTACAAGTCCAACACTAACAAACGTTAACAAGAGTGTGGAGCAACTATAATTACCATATCCAAGTGTGATTAGTACAAACCCTTTAGAAAACATTCAGGCATTATATAGAGTACAAGGGTCACTCTCTTTATAAACTTAACACTTCTAGTGTCCAGCTCAAGTCTACTCTGAAGAAATGTGCACAAACTAAAAGCAACTCAAATCTATCAAGAGTAGTATAAATACATAACTTTGTTACATTAATGTGATTAGTCACTAAAGAATAATGCAAAGATGAAGTTAGATTTATTCACAGTAACACAAAAGAATCATAAATGCAGTGCTAGATAAAAGAAAAAAACATCAAAACACACTTACACTATGATTCCATTTGTACGCAGTTTGAAAAAACATGGAAAACAAAGATATTTTGTTCAAGGTTCACACATAAAGCTTGAAACTTTTTAAAAGATTCCAAGTAATGATTACAATAAAAATCAAAATAATGCTTACTTCTAGTGGGGAGTACCATAAAGAGACTCGTACAAGTTCCAGGAGGCTTAGAAGTTAAATTTTGGACTTCACAGGTGGTTACTTTACTGGATCATACGTTACTTATTCATGTTTTATGTGCTTTTTAGTGTGTGTTACACTTCATGATATTGCAGAACTCCATGGGTAGAACATCATGGTCTAAACCTTCCTTATTCACCTGCCTTTGGAACTTAGAAAATGAGCCCCATCTATTGTGATTGCCTGCATTTTCTGAGTTGTCTCTTCCCAATACATTCAGTCACCCCAATTTCCCTATTTAGACTCCATGGAGTGAGCTATCTCCCTAGCTTCCACCCTTTTATTGAATAACCCCAATCAGGTGATCTCGAAAAGCAACAGATTCAAAACAACTCAGTCACTTCTCCCTGAACCAACTTTCCTCATTAGCTTCTCCTCAAACATACTTGACTTTGGTATGTTCTTGTTAACCTGAGCCAAGCAGAGCCACTTGGACCTTTTCTCTTGGATATCCTGAATTAGGACAGGTGGGACCAGTCCTTTGGGATGGGTGGGAGTCAGAGGTGGCAAGATTAGGAATGACCTGAAACCACACCTCCTCTCACAAGAGGAAGACAATCTGCCGGCTGAGGGATCCCAGCTAACTAAAAAGAAACCATAATGTATAGAGAAAGAGAGTCTCGCAATATTGAAGTCCCACAGCCCAGCTGTGCCTGAGGTCCAGCTTCTTACTTCGCTTTTCAACAATATGAGGCATCTTTATCCTGAAGCTGATTTAACTTGCTTCCTTTTCTAAAAAAACAAAACACTTGAGGCTGGAGCAATTGCTCAGTGGTTACAGCGCTTGCCTGGCATGAGCAAGGACCCAGGTTCAAACCCCAGCATCATGTACACTGCTAAGTGTTGGAGAAACAAAGGCCAGATGAAACTCTAAATAAAACTGATTCTCTGTTCCTCTCTCTCTCTCTCTTTCTCTCTCTCTCTCTCTCCCCCTGTCCCTGTCTCTCTTTTAAAAAATGAAATAAGGAGTTAACTTGGGGTGCTTAGAAAAGGTGGATGGAGGCGCGAGCACTTTCTCCCTGCGTCCACCTCTGTCCAGCCCTTCTCTCTCGAGCTTGTCGTGGATGAAGGTGGTTCCCGCACCCGCCGGCGGGTGTCTGTCTGCAAAAGGAATCATCCTAGCCTAGCCAGCATTTTAGCCGTCCCCACGGTGGCCCAACTCAAGTCCTGAGATGAGCGGACAGAGGAGCAGAAAGGGGTAGCTGAGAGCCAGCGACGGAAATCGCGAGCGTGCAACGGGTTGAGCATCATGACAGTGGAGAGGACGCGTTTGGTGACGGTCATTGCTTTACTGAAAAGTCCTGTTTAGCTCAAGTTGATGACTTGGAACAGAAATGCATACAACTTTCTGAGCAAAGGGAACATGCTTCAGACTTTGCCACTGAAGATTGTTGTTCAGAGAGCATCAAAAGCAAACTCGGTGATGCTACTGTAAGCAACCGAGTGCAAAACTGAGGAATGCACAAAGACCCACAGTGGCCATGAAGATGTCCCTGCTGAAGCTGGAGCTGATCTTTTGTATGACTTGCCTTCTTCTCAGGTTTTATACTTTGAAAATTTGCAGAACTCCTCCGATGATTTGGGTGGTGAGTTGACTAAAGAAAGGTGTGGGAGCTCTTTATTTCCCAAGACTGTGAATGGAGAAATGCCTCATAATTGCATAAAGCAACCCCAGCAAAATGACCACTCCTCTTCTAAAGGCAGAAATAATTCAGATACAAGTAGAAGAAAAAGCATTAAAAATAATCTAAAAAGTACCATGGCTGGAAATGCAAAGGCCCAAACACCAATATCTTCTCGGAGTAAACAACTCAAAGAGACTCTCCCAGCTGAAGAAATTAGTGTGGCTAAGAAAACAATTGAGTTCATCAGATGATCTTGGTCCCTTTTATTCATTACCCAGCAAAGTGAGAGATCTTTATGTTCAGTTCAAAGGAACTGAAAAATGTGGTAATGCTTTTACTGGAATAAAAACAAAATTTTTCACCATAACATTAGCACAAACCAAAAGAAGCATATGCTTCCACGGTCATATTTCTCATCTTGAAAAATCCAAGTATCAGTTGTTTCAAACTTCTGTTCCTGTCCTGTGACTACTGAATCTCTTCCCCTCAGAGTCACACTTCTTATCCAAGTTATTCTTGCCGTCTCTGAAGAATTCAGCCTACTGCATGTCTGGGTACTGTATGTACTCTTATGATGGTGTCTAAACTCAATGGTGATTCTAGTACTTCCCTAACTTCTGAGTAGCTTGCCAGAAGGTATCAACCATGCCCTTTTTAAAACTCTTTTTTGACACCCAGCTCCTGCTGTTTTGTTTTGTTTTGTTTTGTTTTGTTTTGTTTGGGGGAGTTTGACTACACAGTTTTCTTAGCTGACTGTAGCACTTTTTATTGAAATTTAGTTGTCAAATTTCCTTTGAACACTGTGATGTTTTGAAAGAAGTCAGTAAACCTGTTGATTAAAACTAAGCATTCTAAAAGACAGCTGCATTAAGATTTAAGTGTAAAGAAACACTGTAGTGGTGGTAGTAGTAGTGATAGTAATAAAAAAGCACCTTATGGTTTTGTTGGGTTTTTTTTAAATCCTGTTTTGTTTTGGGTTTTTTGTTTTGTTTTGTTTTTTGTACTGGGGATTGAAACCTAAGGGTGCTTAACCACTGAGCCACATCCTCAGCCCTTTTTATTTCTTTATTTTGAGATGTGGTCTTACAAAGTTACTTAGGGGCTCATTAAGTTGCAAAAACTGGCTTTGCATTTTTGATCCTCCTGCCTCAGCCTCCTGAGCTGCTGGGATTATAGGTGTATGCAACTGTACCAGGTCTTTTCATATATTTCATATGCATCATTTTAAACAAAGAAGGGACAGTTACTGCCATATTGAGAGATCAGCTCATCAACCTATCACTTTATAAGTATTTCTGGAACTCCTGTTGGGATCTTATGAACTGTGTGAAAATATGGATTTTCATCTCAGGGAGAAAATAAATCAGGTTGGAGAAGCAGGACTACAGGAAACAAAGACTCTATAAAGGTAATAAATTCTAAATTGTGAGGTTTGTCATTTATGGCTAAGAGTCTATATTATGCTTGAAATAGATCTCAATTCTCATTCTTTGTTTAATCTGAATCTTCTTTCAGAATGAATTTTCTAAGGATGGAATTCTATCATTTTCTTTTGTAACTATCACTATGCTTGGTACACTAGTGGATTCCCTACTTCTGGAGGTTGTCAGCTTCCTGAGGAATTCCAGTCCTGTTACTTAAGCACCTAGTTCCTATAAAAATAAAAGGGTTGGGGACTGGAGCGGTGGCTCAGCAGTTACGGCGCTTGCCTTGCATGCGCAAGTACACGAGTTCAAACCCCAGCACCACGTACATCAAGGAAGTCTCAGAGCAACGAAACCCATGTGAAAAATTAAATAAACCTTGATTCTCTCTGTCTCTCTCTCACTGTCCCCTCTTTCTTTAATAAAAAAAATAAATAAATAAATAAAAGGGTTGGTGTTAAAAAAATAAATAAAATAGAACTTTCCTTAGAGGATATAGATAACCTGATCCAGCTTACCCTGGGGTGTTTGGCAATGACCAGGAGATTTCTGCTTTAATAATGAGGTGCCAGAATGTGCCTATAAATTAATGATTGTTTTATAATTTATTCATAGTTTATATCCAATACATCAAGCAAATTAACATTGCACTATTTACACTGCTGAACTACATACAAAGCTTGGGCCTATTCAAATAAGAAAATAATATTTAAAAACATATTTTCAGTTTAAAATCATACCCTAAAAAATCCTCAATTCACTTAAGATACTATGGGTAAATATGTGTCATTATAACATCTGAAAAGTTCAATAAAGCAAAAGATGATGAAATAAGAGGTCAGATAAAAAAAGGATAAAAGAAAGAAAAGACCTTTTAAGGAATAAGAAAGTAGACATCAGAACGCATGCCCTTTCACACCACATCATCTTACGCAGATCCTTATGCTATCTAATATTTACTTAAAATGAGCAGTCTCCATGACAACCAGTGGATCAAATGATACATGAGCTGACTGTGAAGTGCAGACATTTGTCTTTTTTATACTAAAATTGATTACATAATCAACACAATCAGTAATAGAATTCTACTGTTGTAACCTAAATATATGTGGGACAATAGATTTTTAAACATGTGTTTCCTAGAACTGTAGCTGATAGCATTAATATAATTTTTCCATATATTTCTTCCCCTCTTTTAACCTCCAATTTCCACTTTGGGGATTTAAAAATGAAGGTGAACTAAAATAAAGCTGGTAAGATTTACTTCCATTGGGTGTCACAGGCAGAAAGATGACTCCCAAGGACATCCACACCCTAGTCCCTGGTTCCATCTTTGCAGATGCTACCTTACATGCAAAACGGACTTTGCAGATGTGACTAAGGGTGCAGACACTGAGATGGAAAGAGTATCCTGGATTAATTGGGCAACTCGCTGGAATTACGCGAGTCCTCGAAAGCAGAAACTCTTTCCATGCTGAGGTCGGAAAAATATGAAGATAAACAAAAGCAGCTCAGAGTGCTGGTTCCCTGCTGAGTTTGGAGGTGAAGAAGGGGCCACCAGCAAGGGCAGGCAGTGGCCACTAGAAGCTGGACAGTGCAGGGAGACTGATTGGCCCTGAAATTCTCCATGGAGAGAGGCAGCCTGCTCACACTCGATCTTACCCTACTGAGCCCTAGGTCTGACTTCTTATCTACAGAATGGTACAACAGTAAGTGTGTATTGCTTAAGTTTGTGGTAGTCATTTATTTTTAATGTCAGCAACGGGAAACTAGTAAAGTAGATGGATCACAGGTGTGACTTCATGAAGACGAGAGCCCAATTCTCCCTCATCCTCCTGTCTGGAAGGTGACTGGACATATCAGCACACGCCCATCAAAGGGACAATGGGCTAGCCTTGGAATTAGCACCTTTCCCTGGGTCCCCAGGAGCCCAGGGGAATATTCCAAAAAATGTGTGAAGCTTTGTGTCCTCTGCCAGGCTCTGTTTATACCACACTGAGCCTCAATCAACTGCACAAGCTACACAGAATCATAATTAAATGTGAGACAGGCCCAAGCACGTGTGTATTCCTTAAACAAGCTACCTCATCAGTAAAACAGTAAATTTATTTTTCCTACAATATTTTTTGGGTATGTATGTGCTTGTTTACATATTTTTTTAATAATAAAGAAAGCTTTTCCTCAAAAAGCCTTTTCATTCTGAAAAGGCTTTCTCACAGTAGCTGTTAAAAGAGGGAGAAATGGGGAGTTAAGCACTTACCGTTCAGGAAGTGACTTTCAAGCAAAGATGCTTTCTTTTCTAAAATTAAGCATGCAGAAGAATTTTGATAGATGTTTTTAGATAATAATGCATGCAACTTTCTCAGGGCTCCGTAAGCCAGAGCTGCATACTGGATCCTCATTTCAAATAGGAGTAAAACAGGTACTGAAAGAACAAACCACACTCTATAAATGGATGAAATTGACCTTCCAAACACGTAATACCATGCTTGCTTAAAAAAAAAAAGTTTTATTTTACTTTTTATAATAATATGAATCTATAGCAGCACAATTTACTATTGCTAGGCTATGGAAACAACCCCGGTGTCCCTCACTGGAAGAATGGATCCAAAAACTGCGGTACATTTATACCATGGAATATTACACAGCAATTAGAAACAATGATATTGCAGCCTTCGAGGGTAAACGGATGGTTATGGAAGAGATCATGATGAGTAAAATCAGCTTAACCCAGAGATCTAAGGGTCGATTGTCTCCATTCATCTGTGGAGGTGGGGTCTAGACCCTGGACAATGAGAAAGTTGGTCTAGTAACATGAGTTAAATCCAGATAAGATGTAATGCTTTA
>PVKS010051651.1:0-11059 GCA_004027875.1 Aplodontia rufa | reverse complement strand
GTCATTGTTTCTAATTGCTGTGTAAAATTCCATGGTATAAATGTACCACAGTTTTGGATCCATTCATCCAGTGAGGGACATCTGGGTTGTTTCCATGATTTAGCTATTGTAAATTGAGCTGCTATGAACATAGATATTGCTGTGTCACTATAATGTGCTGATTCTAAGTCCCCTGGAAAGATACCCAGGAGTGGAATAGCAGGGTCGTATGGTGGAGTCATCCCTAGTCTTTTAAGGATTCTCCATACTGCTTTCCAGAGGGGCTGTACCAGTCTGCAGCTCCACCAACAGTGTGTTAGTGTGCCTATCTCTCCACAGCCCCTCCAGCATCTATTGTTGTTTATTTTCTTCATCTTTTCCATTCTGACTGGTGTAAGGTGATATCTTAATGTGGTTTTCATTTGCATTTCTCTAATTACTAGAGATTTAGAGCACTTTCTCATGTATTCATTGGCTTGATCAATGTCCTCTGGTGAGAAGTCTCTATTTAGCTCTTTGGCCCATTTATTAATTGGGCTGTTGGTGTTTTTGTAGCTGACATTTTTGAGTATTTTATAGATTCTGGATATGAGACCCTTGTCTGAGGAATCATAGCCCATGGTTCTCTCCATTTCTGTAGGAAACCTCTTGACTCTTTTGATTGTTTCCTTGGCAGTACAAAAGCTTTTTAGCCTTATGACATCCCATTCACTGATTTTTGACTTTACTTCCTTCACTTTCGGAGACCTGTTGAGAAAGTGATCTTTTTATTGTTACGTAATGACCTTCTTTGTCTCTGGAGACGGTTTTCAATTTTATCTGGTGTAAGTGTAGCTACCCTTGCTTTCTGTTTCTTACCATTTGCATAAAAGATTTGTTTTCTCTGCCTTCTCCTTCAATTGACATGTGTCTTTAATTTTGAAATCGTGTCTTGTGGTAGCATATTCATGGGTCTTGGATTTTTTAATCCATTAAACCCGTTTATGCCTTTTCTTTGCTGAGATTGATCATTTATATTTAAAGAAACTACTGAAAATTGAGGCATCACCATTGCCATTTTGTTGTGTCCAGTCCGTCTTGCAGTTGTTTCATTCCTCTTTCCCACTTTTCTCGTCTGCTTTTGTTACTCAATGATTTTTCCCCTAGTGGATGAGTGTTGTGATTCTCTTTATGTTTTTGGTATTTTTTTATAAGTGTTTTCTTTGTGGTTAGCTCAAGTGTAAAATATCTTTTAAGTTGATGTCTTCAATTACATATCCAAACACTACAGCTTTGCTCTTCATTCTCTCTTCACATTTTCTGTTCTTGTAGTCAGAGTTTGTTTATTTTATATTGTGTATTTATTAATGAATTGTTTTATTAACTTTATATTCAGATTAAAAGCAATTATGTGCCACTGTTATAGTGTAACATTAATCTGCATGTGTCTGCATGTTACTTGTTTGATTTGTGCTTTATGTATTCACAATTCTATTTGGCATGTTTTCTCTCAGTTTGAAGAACTTCCTTAAACTTTTCTTTTTTTTTTTTTTCGTATTTTGTTTTTCAGGGCTGAGGACTGAACTTGGAGCCTTGCTTGTGCTAGGCAAGTGCTCTGCCACTGAGCTAAATCCCCAACCACTTCCTTAAACATTTCTTGTCTAGTGTTATTTTTTTGAGGAAAATTATCTCTCCATTATGTTGAAGGAATAATTATAAAAATATAATATTCTTGGTTGGCAGTTTGTTTTTCTTTCAATACTTTGAATAGATTATCTCACTCTCTCCTGGCTTGTATTGGCTTTGAGTTTTGACACTTTTATTATGATCTATCTTGGTACAGACCTCCTTAGATGAAAAACTTTGAGGATCTTTGAGTTTAATGAATCTAGATATGTATTCCTCTGATAAGATTTGAAAAATTTTAAGTTATTATTTCTTTAAATAGAAATGTTTACCCTTTTTCCCATTCTTATCTTCATGGAAATCTCCAAATGCATGTATTGCTTCTCTTGATGGTGTCCCTTAAATCCTGTAGGTTTTCTTGCTCTTTCATTTTTCTCTGTCCATGAGTGGATAATTTCAAATGGACTGTCCCTGAGTGTTCAAATTATTTCTTTTGCTCAATAAAATCTGTTGTTGAAACTCCACATTGAATATATCATTTCATTCATTGTGTTCTTCAGCTCCAGAATGTCAGCTTGGGTCTTTCTTATGATTTTAATACCTTTATTGAACTTCTTCTGTTCATGCATTTATTTTTCTGTATTTCATGGATTGTCTAAGTATATTCTCTTTTGATTTGCTCAATTTCCTTATAACATTCATTTTGAATTCTTTGTCAAGTCTTTCATAAATCTCCATATTGTTGTAATCAGTTACCGAATACAAAGTTATCACATTCCTTTGATTGTATCGTATTTTCCACCCCCACCCCTTTCTAATAGCACCATAGGCTGGTGATTAAACCTTTTAAATATGGGCCTTTGGGGGGACATTTAAGATCCAAACCTTAACACAAACAAAATGTACGCTTATACTACGTTATAGTATATAACGTAGTATAAGTATATATAAGTATATGTAAGTATATATAGTAATATAATTGTATCTATTTTATATGTGATAATACGTATAAAATGACCTTTATCAGTGCTGTTTATTTCTTCATGTAGATTTGAGCTAATCACTGGTGGTCTTCATTTCACTTGAATAATTATTTCCCTTTAATGTTTCTCATAGAGTAGATATGCTACTGGGGAATTCTCTTTGTTTTTTTTCTGGTTATATATTAATTTCTGATTCAGTTTTGAAGGACAGTTTTAGTAGATGTAGAATTTGTGGTTGGTACTTTCAACACTTTTAATTTGTTATACTGATGCTTCTAATATTGAACGTGATATTTTCAAGATATTGATATTTTCAAGATATTAGCTCTTTGTCTTTGAACAATCTGATTATATCTGGATGTGGGTTTCTGAGTTTATCTTCCTTTTATGTTGTTGAGTTTCTTATATGTGTAGATTAATTTCTTTCATCAAATTTCAGAATTTTTTTGCTACTATTTATTTCAAGTAATTCTTTTGCCATCTTCTCTTTCTCCTTACCTTCTTGGTGTATGTGTGTATATGATTATATTGGTATTTGCAGATTTCTAAAACTCTGTTCATTATGTTTCATTCTTTTTTCTTTTTGTTTCTCATATTGACAAATCTTAATTGACATATCTTCAAGTTTATTGATTCTTTTACCCCACAATCATATTTGCTGCTGAGTCACATTAATAAAATTTTTTCTTTTCAGTAAGATGATTCTCAATTCCAGAATTTCTCTGTGTTTAAGAATAGTTTAATATTTTTATTAATATTTTATATTTGAGGATGCTTTATTCTTATGCTTTCATTCTTTTCTTCTTGAAAGGGAAAAAGAGAAAAAAAAGAGTTAATTTTTATTTTTTCATCTGGTTTCTTTTTTGTTTTTCTTCCACTTAGTTATGTATGTAGTTCTGGGGATTGAGCCCAGGTCCTCGCGCATGCCATACTTGTGCTCTGCCACTGGGTCACCTCTTTGGCCCTAATATACTTGCAGTCTTTAGGCAAGATTTCCTTTAGTTCTTTGATCATATTTTAAATGTGTTATTTATATTACTATCTCTTGTTTTATATGTCCAATATTCGGTTTTCCTTAGGGACACTTTTATTGATTTTTTTTTCTGTATATAAACCATACTTTCTTATTTCCTTGAATTCCTAGTAATTTTTTAAAATGAAAAACTGGATAGTGTGAATAATATAATGTGGCAACTCTGGATATCAGATTCTTTCCTCCCTCTGCAGGACAGAGTTATTGTTTTTTGTTTGTTTGGTTAGTGTCTTTTCTGAGTGAATTCTAAAAAGACTACATTTGTCATTTATGGTCATGTGTCTCTTTTGGCAAGATTGTTAGCTAAGTAAGTGATCAGCTAATAAATGGACAGAGATCTTTATTACATCCCTGGAATCAATGTTTTCCTCTTTCGATGAATGTTTCTGCTTGTGTTGAGACATTCCCAGAATTCAAAAGTTACTAACATTTCTAGCTATTTATTCTGAGCCTCAGGGTCAGCCCACAGTGATAGCTTAGGGCCTTCTCAGTCACTGTTTAACTTCAAATAGAACTTCTGAGCATGTCCGCAGACTGTGCACTATGTGACCACCAGAAATACATTGGAGCTTTTCAGTGACTCTGGGGACATCTAATTCCCCAGTCTTCCATTGTACTCATTTGTTTAAAAGTTATTGTTTGCCCTCATCATTATTGACAGTCTCACGTAGCTATAAATCCCAGTTGCCTCTAATCGTTTTTGACAGATAATCCTGAAACGAGTGGAACACAGGCAGCCTTGAACATGGGATCTCCTAGGCATCACATGGCAGGCCAGATAATGATGATGATGTCTTGTAAGTAAGTCTTTGAAGGACTTCCAATACCTTTCTCCCCCTCTAGTTCCTCTCAGGTTTTTGGTTTTTTAGGCTACTTCAGAGGGGAGGCTAAGAATAGGACAAGTTAAAAATGCCACAAAGCTTGCTATTCTTATCATGTTTCAGCATTTTTTCTTAAATAAATACTACCTGAACCACTGAGAACTTTTAGTTAATTTATAGAATCCTGAAAGTTTGCTCTGACAATTTTTTGCCAGTTTTCCCATTGCTTTTATGGAAGGGAATATTGTGAGGTCCTAACTTTATTTTGCTGATATCACATCTCTGAGGATCTTATGTAGATTATACAACATGCCCCAATAGGTCCTCACTAAACCTATGTTACAGTTACTGAGGTTAGATTCCCTGCCCCTCAACCTGACCCCTTCATATAAAAACTCACTTCTTGGGAAGTAGGTGATACGTCCACAATGACCCATAAGATGGAGAAGACTACTAAGAACAAAATGAACACTCCTATTTAATTTTCAAAAATATAGCGAACCAACATTTGTACTATTCCATGCAGTTCTGGTCTCTCTATGTTAAGAAACCATCATAACAGTAGAGAATGTATATATGATAAAAGTAGAAGTATTTAATTTTAAAAGATAAGACTGTGGAAAAGAAACTTTATCTGTCATTAGTGAATTCATGAAAGTTATTTTCTCAAGGGCAAATAGAGGATAAAACATAAATAGATGTATTAAATTATCATATTAAAATTAAATGCCTTTTGCTCTCATTCTTTCAAGAAAACTGAGCAGTAAAATGGAATTAAAATTTAGAAAATCATTCTTCTCTCAATGTAAAATAAGGCAAATTTTAGGTTGATCAGGAGTCAACTCAGTTAAAATTCTTGTTCCTAGCACTATAACAGATTTAGAGGTTATACTTTAGAATAGTATTCCATTCATAAGAATCATGATATGACTAAGAATATGACCAGATATCTATTTAAAACCATCCTTTGCCATTAGCAGACCAGGATTTTATGGGCTATACGTGGAATAAAAATCTAGGAAGTTCTTTCTTTTCTTTTCTTTTTTAAAGAGAGAGGGACCAAGAGAAAGAGAGAGAGGGAAAGAGAGAGAGAGAGAGAGAGAGAGAATCAATTTTATTTAGCTTTTCATACAGCCTTTCTCGTTCTGAGACTTTGTTGTGTACATGATGCTGAGGTTCGAACCTGGGTCCTTGTGCATGCCAGGCAAGCGCTGTAACTTCTGAGCCACTTCTCCATCCTAGGAAGTTCTTTTCTTGCTAATCGAAAGGATGTATCCAATCTTAGGCCAACAATTTAGCAGTAATTCTAAGGCCCTTGGCAATATTTGGTTTCCTCAACGAGTCATGGGGAAGTGTGATGTCCTGCCACTTAAAGATCCAAGTTGCTTTTAGTGGTTGAAAATGAATTTTGTCCTTTTTATTTAATTTTGGCCAGTAGACCTCCTGCCTTTTCCTATTACTGTGTGTGTGTGTGTGTGTGTCTTAATTTTAATTCAAACACCAGAACTTTCAATTTATAATTTAAAAAATTTATGTCACCATAAATGGTGAAAACGTAGTGGGGCACCTGCACTCAGTTAAATTGTATATGTTCAGAATGCAAGTGATTGTAATTATTTATTAAACAGTAAAACATAAAGCGGACTACCCCATGCCTGGCGTCCCCATGAGCACATGTGGTGGCCCGTTAGGAGGGCTAGAGCCCTTTCCCAGTGTGATGTACTGGTGTCATGAAGGAGGTTGGTGGCAGGAAGAACAAAGAGAAGTAAGGGCTGAAATAAGTTTAAGAAGGTGCAAAAGCAATGTTTGTAACTTGTTTTATTCCCACTTTGTATAATCCACTTCACGCAGATGATAAACTGCTATGTCTTTAAACATTCCATTACCTTCCAAGAGAAGGATCTTTCTTCCAGTCAATCTTCCTCAGGAGAGATGGGGAAAAAGTCTTTAACCTGGAGCTCTTCAGAAAAACACGAACCCAGAAGCATTTTCATTGGTCTCAATTGAATTAGTTTGCAACCTTTAAATGTAGGAAATTTCTTCACATGAAAATACGGATTGCAAAGCTTTCTTTGGAAATGTGGGTGACATGGTCACAAGGGCTCTCTTGTTACCAAGTGGGGGATGAGCAGCTGCCCAGAAACCATGTGCTCTCCAGATTCTAAAAATAGTCCCCCCTGGTTTAGAAGACCTTCCTGCTTCCCCAGGTGGTATGTAAGTTTGAAACTTCTGCCTAAGGTTTTTTTGTGTTTTTTTTTTTTTAAATCCTCTTTCTAAGCTACAGGTTTTGAGAATACTTCTTCCCAGGTTAGGTCACAAGTGATCAAAAAGAACTTTGTGTCTCTGATGTTTGTTCTATGAAGATGGGAAGCTATAAAATATTAACTTGACATCTCTGGGCCACTTGAAGATGGGAGGCCCAGGTAGGTGTCTTGGGAAGAAAGGAGAGAAAGGGAAGAAGGAAGGGAAGTGGTAATCAAAGAATATACACATGCCTTGGGGGGCTTAGGAGATTCAGAACTGGCCTGAGGAGCTCCAGAGAGTAACTTGTAAACAAATATTTGCAAGTCAGAGATTAGAAGAGGAGATCATTTGGCAAAATGTTGTTGATTAGTAGTTTTGGGTCCATAACAGAGGGAGACTAATAGACATTTCTGCAACTGGGTTAGTATTGCTTGTTAGGGGTTTTTAATAACTGAGGATCAAGGCAATGCTGCATTTATCTGAGCATAGACTGTATAGTAGGAAACTAAAAAGAACTAGGAAAGAATGTGGTTTTTTGAAAAGAAAAATCTCTCCCTCCGTCCTTTCCCTCTCTCTTTCTTTTCTCTCTCTCTTTCTTCCTCCTTCCTTGCAACTCTCTGTCTTTGTCAAACAATGTGTTGAGCACATGCTGTACTTATTTGCACATAACCAAGGAGGCAGCAGGTATTCAATACTATGATAGAGTTTTTTGTTTGTTTTTGTATTTTTGTAAGAGAGAGAGAGAGAGAGAGAGAGGATCAATTTTATTTATTTTTTCATCTGGCCTTTGTTTCTCCAATACTTAGTTGCGTGTGTGGTACTGGAGTCTGAACCCAGGGCCTTGTGCATGCCAGGCAAGCATTGTAACCACTGAGCCACCGCTCCAGCCCCACTGTGATAGAGGTTGACAGGACAATAGGTGCAGGTCTGTGCTCCTCTGGGAAGAGGTGGAATGACACAAATAAACAAAGGGCTTTGAAGTCACACCACATCTGGGTCAGATTACATGCTGCAACTTCCTATTGGTACTGCTTTGGACAAGCTATCTCTAAGTCCCGCTGTCCTTACCTGCTAACTTGGAGCATCAGTGTTTATTGAGAACTTGCTACAAGTGCTTCACATACATTATTTTAGTGGATCCTCGCAAGAGCTCTTCAAGAAAGGAAACATTATTATTCTCTTTTTACTGATGAAGACATGGAGGTAGAGGTCCTGCCCCTTTTTCTAGGCGACACAGCTGTGTTAGTGTAGATTTCATTATATAGGTATGGTAAGCCAACAGATTTGGGATTGATTGACACTGAAGACAGTCTGCTATGCCCACAGGTCTCAAGAGGCCATGCCAGGGGGACCACTGGGGAAGCAGGAGGGAATGGAGAGGAGAAAAAGCAGGCAAAGGCCTTATTGTGGTTTCCGCAAGAAGAAGTGGGTGAGGTATGGTCAACAGGCTTAGGATTGGCTAGCTGGAGTGATTCTAGTGGTGGGGCATGTTGACTGTCCCTAGTTGCTTTGTGGGGTGACTAGCAGTGGCCCTGGAGTGTGAGAGCTCTGTAGAGGAGGTGGTGAGGAGTGTAGGCTCTGGATTGATTGGTTTGCAGTTGAAAAGTACCCTCTGGCTTCTACAATCTCTGTGAAAGACTCCCCTAGGAGGGGCAGTCTCTCCAAGGTCAACAAGGCCCGGATTTCAAAGCATCAAATACAGCAAACCAAAGACATGTTGAATACAGCAGCTTTTAAGTGAGTGATAAAACTGGGGTTGGAAAGTGGTTTCCTTGATCCAAGCCATTAACATTCTGTGTAGAACAAATCCAGGGGATCTGAGGAGACGACCAGAAGACCTGTGATTGGTAGCCATTTGTTTGTGAGAACTTAGTTGAGCCGGTTTACTGGATGAGAACAAGGCTCTGCCTCCCTGTGTGTCTGCACACTGAGCCTTCTCTACCCTGACATATTTTCCATGGTCCTGGCAACCCTATGTAACATATGAGGTACTGTAGTGAGACCAGCAGAGGAGAGAACAGAGAATCACAAGAGGAAGATGGTCTTAGCTTTGTGGACACAATCCCTCCTTTTGTTTTCATTCATAATTGTTAAGAAGGCTATAAAAAGAAAATTTATTGATTGAGAAGATTTATAAATGCATAATATTTAAACAGCTATCTAAGGCTGATAATTTTTAAAAGAAATTTAGTTATTATACAATCAAAAATGCATCCAGAAAAGGCCTTTGATAAAATCCAGCACCCTATTATGTTCAAAACTCTAGAGAAGATAGGGCTCAAAGGATCATTTCTGAACTATGTAAAGGCCATATATGCTAAACCCTCAGCTAATATAGTACTTAATGGAGAAAAGCTGAAAGCATTTCCACTAAAATAAGGAACAAGACAAGGCTGTCCACTGTCACCACTTTTATTCAATATTGTTCTTGAGACCCTAGCTGGAGCAATTAGGCAAGAGAAAGAAATCAAAGGGATAAAAATAGGAAGAGAGGAAGTCAAAGTCTCTCTTTTTGCTGATGACATGATCCTGTATCTGGAAGATCTAAAACACTCCATCAGTAAACTGCTTGAACTCATAAATAGATTTAACAAAGTGACAGGATACAAGATCAACATGCATAAATCAATAGCTTTCCTATACACTAATAATAATAGCACTGAAGAAGAAGTCAGGAAATCAGTCCCTTTCAAAATAGCTTCGAAAAAAATAAAATACTTGGGAATTAACCTTACAAGGGAAATCAAAGATCTCTTCAATGAAAACTATCGGTCATTGAAGAATGAAATCCAAGATGACCTAAGAAGATGAAAGATGTCCCATGCTCTTGGTTAGGAAGAATTAATATAATAAAAATGGCTATTCTACCAAAAGCTTTATATAGATTTAATGCTATCCCTATAAAGATACCTATGTCATTCTTTACAGACATAGAAAAAGCAATTCTCAAGTTCATCTGGAACAATAAGAAACCTAGAATTGCCACAACACTACTAAACAAGAAAGACGAAACAGGTGGTTTTGCCATACCAGATTTTAAACTATACTATAGAGCTGTAGTAACAAAGACAGCAAGGTACTGGTATCAAGATAGGAAAGAAGACCAATGGAATAGAATAAAGACCCTGAAACAAACCCTCAAATCTTTAAATATCTGATTTTTGACAAAGGGGGACAAAATATTACATGGAGGAAAGACAGCCTCTTCAACAAATGGTGCTGGTCAAACTGGACAGCCACTTGCAGAAAGTT
Organism: Aplodontia rufa; assembly: GCA_004027875.1. Classification (NCBI taxonomy): domain Eukaryota; kingdom Metazoa; phylum Chordata; class Mammalia; order Rodentia; family Aplodontiidae; genus Aplodontia; species Aplodontia rufa. The sequence continues at coordinate 1,142 of PVKS010051651.1, read as the reverse complement.
GAAATTAGACCTTTCACCTTGCACGAGAATCAAATCAAAATAGATCAAGCAGCTAGGAATTAAACCAGCTACCTTGCAACTGATAGAAGACAAATTAGGTCCAAAACTTCAGCATTTGGGAGTAGGCAAAGACTTTCTCAACATGTCTCCTAAAGTGAAGGAACTAAAGTAAAAAAATCAGTGAATGGGATGCCATAAAGCTAAAAAGATTTTGCACTGCCAAGGAAACAAGCAAAAGAGTCAAGAGGTTTCTTACAGAAGTGGAGAGAATCATGGGCTATGATTCCTCTGACAGGGGCCTCATATCCAGAATCTACAAAATCCTCAAAAATCTCAACTACAAAAACACAAACAACCCAATCAATAAATGGGCCAAAGAGCTAAATAGAAACTTCTCAACAGAAGACATTGATCAAGCCAATGAATACATGAGAAAGTGCTCTAAATCTCTAGTAATCAGAGAAATGCAAATGAAAACCACATTAAGATATCACCTCACGCCAGTCAGAATGGCAAAAATGAAGAAAATCAACAATAATAGATGCTGGAGGGGCTGTGGAGAGACAGGCACACTAACACACTGTTGGTGGAGCTGCAGACTGGTACAGCCCCTCTGGAAAGCAGTGTGGAGAATCCTTAAAAAATTAGGGATGAGACCACCATACGATCCTGCTATTCCACTCCTGGGTATCTTTCCAGGGGATTTAGAATCAGCACATTATAGTGACACAGCAATATCTATGTTCCCAGCAGCTCAATTTACAATAGCTAAATCATGGAAACAACCCAGATGTCCCTCACTGGATGAATGGATCCAAAAGCTGTGATACATATATACCATGGAATTTTACACAGCAATTAGAAACAATGATATTGCAGCCTTTGAAAGTAAATGGATGGCTATGGAAGAAATTATGCTGAGTAAAATCAGCATAACCCAGAAAACCAAGGGTCGAATGTGTTCACTCATCTGTGGAGGCTGGAACTAGACCCTTGCCATTAAGAGAAGTGGTCTAATATCAGGTGTTAAATCCATATATCATGTAATGTTACACAACCTAATGCTTTTTTTTTAGGGATGTTGTGGGAAGGGGAAGGGAGGGATAATGGTGGGTAATTAGGGGGGCATTCTTGGGGGTAAA
>PVKS010051650.1:0-11056 GCA_004027875.1 Aplodontia rufa | reverse complement strand
GTTTATCTCTCTGGCTCATTTATTGATTGGATTATTTGTGTTTTTGATATCCAGATTTTTGAGTTCTTGGTAAATTTGGGATATCAGTTGGAGGAATCACAGGCCATGATTATCTCCCATTCTGCAGGTTATCTCTGGACAGTTTTGACCAATTCCTTGGCTCAGCAAGAGCTTTTAGTTTAATGGCATCCTACTCATTAATTCTTGACTTTAATCCTTTCACTTTGGGAGTCTTCTTAAGAAAGTGATTACTTACTCCCACATGCTGGAGTGTTGCTCCTGATTTTTCTTTCTTTCTTTTATTTAGCTTTTAATTTTTTTATTCGTTCAACATAGACTTACATATAGGATGGAACTGTTGTGACATAATCATGCATACATGGGTATTGACATAGTGAGACAGTAAGTTGAGGTCAGTCCCAGACCAGGATCTAGCCCCCTTCATCCATTCCCTAAACTCATGTCTCCTCTGTAATCCCACCATACTACAGTTTGAAATGAACATATACATTTATAATAATTGTTGAACATTTCTGAGTTTCTCTGCCTGCCTGTGTATAGCTAGGCTTCTAATGGAAGTTGAGTTTTCCTTGTTGTTTTAATAACCCCCCTTTATCCCTCCTCCTCTTTTTGCCTCCCTCCCTTCTCCCCCCACCTTCATAGGTATGGTTCCCCCAGTTTATGTGGAGAGTTTCAACTATGGTGAGTTTAATACTTAAACTCAGCTGACTATCATCCTGTTATAGGTTTTACACTAGCTTCCACATATGAGAGAAAACATTTGGCCCTTAAGTCTCTGAGTTTGGGATATTTCACTCAGCATAATTTTTTCCATTTCCATCCATTTGGCTGCAAAAGGCATGATATTGTTCTCTCTAATAGCGGAGTCAAATGTATATATATATATATCATAATATTTTAATCTATTTATCCAGTAAGGAGTGGGTTGGTTTCATACTTTAGCTATTGTAAATTAAGGTGCTATAAACATTGATGTAGCTGTGTCACTGTAATATGTCGATTCTAGCTCTTTTGGAAAAATACCCAGGAGAGGGATAGCTGGGTCATATGGTGTTTCCATCCCTAGTTTTTTAAGGAGTCTCCATACTGCTTTCCAGAGTGGCTGTACAAGTTTGTGTTCTCACTAGCAGTGTGTTAGTGTTCCTTTCTCCTCACAACCCCTCCAGCATCTGTTACTGTTCATATTCTTCATTTTTGTACTCTGACTGGAGTGAGCTGGAATCTCAGTGAAGTTGTGATTTGCATCTTTTGATTTCTAGTAATGTAGATCATTATCTCACATATTTATTGGATTTCTGGATGGAAGGCTTTTAATTGATACATTGATTTTAGTGAATGTTTTTGAGCTGTAAGGCTTTCAATATCAACCTATATCAATTTGCAAATATTGTGTGTGTCTGGAAATTTGTGTATGTCTTCCAGATTATCTGATTTAGAGGAGTACCATTTTTCATAATAGATTCTGATAATCTGTTGAATTTCTGTGGGGTCAGTGGTGATTGCTCTGTTTTCATAGGTGATTTTGTTGATTTGCTTCATAGCTCTCCTTTTCGAGAGACTGGCTAAAGGTTGGTCAATTTTATTTAATTTTTGATGAACCAACTTTTTGTTTCATTGATTCTTTTTATTGATTTTTGTTTTTGATTTCATTGATTTCAGCTCTGATCTCAATTATTTCCTGTTTTCTGCTGGCTTTGGGATTAGATTGTTCTTCCTTTTGTAGGGATTTGAGGTGGAGCATAAGCTTCTTTATTTGGGATCTCTCCTGATTTTTAATGTAGGTACTCAGTGCTATAAATTTTTCCCTGAAGAATGCTTTCATGCTGTCCCAGAGGCTTCACTATGTTGTGTCTTGATTCTCATTCCCTTTCAAGATTGTCTTGATTTCTACTCTCATGTCTTCTTGCATCCATTCTTAATTTAATAGGGTATTATTCAATCTCTATGTACATTTATTTTCTGTGATAATTTTTGCTGTTAACTGCTAGAATCATGGTGTCATAGTCTGATAGAATACATGGGATAATATCTACTCTTTTATATTTGCTGAGATTTCCTTTGTGAAAACATGATCTATTTTGGAGAAGTATCCATGCACTGCTGAGAAGAAGGTAAACCTAGTTGATTTGGGTGGAAGATTCTTTAGATGTCTGTGAAGTCCGTCTGATTTGTGGAGTTGTTTAGGCTGGAGACTCTTTACTGTTTATTTGCTTTGATAATCTGTCTATTGGTGATAGAGGAATATTAAAATCTCCAAGTATTATCATGTTGGGGTCCATACGTGATTTTAGGTCATGGAATATTTTGTCCACATACTTGGGAGTGTTGGTGTTTGGGGCATAGATATTTACTATTGTTAATCAAATCAAATAGATTTGATTGAAATCTATTTTTTTGAATGTAAGTATTATAACACTAGCTTGCTTTCCTTGGCTGTAAGCCTTGTAAAATTATTTCCTGTCCTTGTACCCTTAATCTGTTGATTCCTTTAGCTGTAAGATAGGTCTCCCGTAAGCAATATTTTGTTGGATTATGATTTTTGGTCCAATCTGCTCATCTGTGTTTTTTGATTGGTGCATTGAGACCATTCACATTCAGTGTTAGGATAATTATGTGTTTGTGGTTCATAGTCATCATGTTTTATTAATGAGTTATGTGCTGTCTTGGTTGTTATTTAATAGTGTGTATTTTTATTGAATTTACTCTTTTGTGGTTTTTGAGGATTATTTGCTTGTTCTTCTATCTCGAATTTATCTTTGAGATTTCTTTCTTTTTTTAAAGAGAGAGGGACAGTGAGAGAGAGAGAGAGAATTAATTTTTATTTATTTTTTCATGTGACTTTTGGTGCTCTGAGACTTAGCTGTGTATCCCAATTACTCTTAGATTGTTTCTTCTGATTTCATCCTAGACATTTTGAAAATTCTGCTCATGTTTGGTGAGTTTTTGCTCTTTTTGCCATCTGTGTACTCAACTTTATTCAGCCTATCCTCATTGGTGGAATTTCTTTCTTAAAGAGCTGAGATTCTGTTTTCTGTAGAAGTTGGTCTATTATTAAATTATTCCATTGTTTCTCTGTTATGATTGACTTAATATTTTAGCACTGTTACTTTCTCTTTTTTTTTAGTATATCTATTTCTTTGGTAATAGAGTTTTTCATCTCTTGGGTTTTTTCACTTACTCCCTTCATCAAATCTTCTTTTGGTTTATTGTTCTTTTTAGTAATCACATCTTTGATAATTTATTCTATGTTTTCATCCCAATCCCTGTCTGTGTACTCCTTAGTAGGAGAATTGTGGGTTTGAGGTCAATAATTTCTAGTTTGATTCCTCATTTTTGAAGAGTTTCTTCTGGATCTTTGAATTGAGGTTCCCTGTGCTGAAGTCAGGCAGGTCTTCAGGTGCTTCTCCTTGTAGGTCAAAGTGTCAGATCAGACACCACCCTTCTGATGACCATCTTCTTCCATAAAGTTGCTTCTGCCTGGAGTTTTATTTTGCTTCACCTTTTGTGGCTAGACTCCAGGGTGCAGATCTGTAACCTGTTGGGCTGCAGGGAAACCTGCTGGATTGTGCAGCTGGTGGGGGTGCAATGCTGTGTCCTAGGTCTCAGAGCTGTGGAGTGGGCCAGATCTGGCCTCCCTGCATGCCACAATGGGACTTGAGATCTTTCATGGGAGTTGGTGGCCCAATATATCTGGACCTGGCAGGTATGTACTGCTGCTGAGTGGCTCTGAGTGGGGGTCCTTGGGGTTTCCTGGGCATCTGCTCACTCATTACCAAAGTTCTAGGTCCACACATCAAGTGGATGGGGTGGCTTCAGGCATGGAAAGGGTCCTTCTGGTGCCATGACTGGACTCTTGGGCCCCATAGCACAGTGGGCTGAGCAGCTCCCTAAACTCCATGCTTTTATAACTATACCACTGAATATTCTGCTGTCATGTATATCTAGAAAGAAGAGTGAATGGGAGGAAGAGAGCAAGGGGCAATTCTGGGACTAAATTAGAACTAGTTATACTACATGCTTTTATAATTATGTCATTGTACATTCTATTGTCAAATATATCTAAGACAGAACCAACAAAATAAATTAACAAAATATATGCAGATATTCAAAGGACTTAAAATAGCCAAAAACATTATGAAAAAGAAAAGCAAAGTTGTAAGACTATTAGTTTCTATTTTAAAATATATTACAAAGGTATAGCAATCATGGCAGGTAAGTAGTTCAATGAGACAGAAGGTGAATGCAGAAATAGACTGCACATATGAATGGATGATTTTTGACAGTGATATAAAGGCAATCTGTGGAGAAAGAATAATTTTTTTTCAGCAAATGGGGCTACAACAATTAGATCATATTTATTTTGAAAAGGCAATATTGGTCTTTACACTAGGTACTAAAATTAATTTGAAAATGAATCACAGATTTAGATACACAACCTAAAGTTATGACATTTTTTTTACAGGGCCGGAGTTCAAAATCAGGCCCTGTCAAGTGCCAGGCTCTACCATTGAGCCATATACCCAATGCTAAAATTACAATGCTTTTGGATAAAAATCTGGGAGAAATTCTTTGTAATCAAGCATTAGGCAAAGATTCCTTAAAGATGATACTAAAAGCATACTCTATGAGAGAATATATTGATAAATTGGACTTAGCTAAGATTAAAAACTTCTGTTTTTCAAAGGCACTGTTAAGAGAACACAAAGGCAAACAACCGACTGGGAGAAAATATTTGTAAAACATATATTTGATGAAAAAGACTTGTATCCAGAAAATGTACTCTCTAAACTTCATATCAAAAAAATACACAACTCAATTTTAATAATGGGAAACTATTAGATAAAACACTTCAAAAAAGTTACATAGATGGCAAAAAATGTGTAAAGATAATCAACTTCATGTATGGTTAAGGAAATGCAAATTAAAAATGATGAGATAAAACCGCACTGGAGTTAGAATGGCTAAGAATTTAGAAGACTAACTATGTTAAGTGTTGGTGAGGATAGGAAGGACAAGAGATTTTATACCAGTGTTAATGGGAATGTAAAATGATACGAAAACTTTGGAAAGGAGTTGAAGAGTTAAAAACAAAACAAAACAAAACAAAACAGATATCTAGCCTACTCCCAAGTTTAAAAAGAAAATCATATTCTTATTAAAAAACTTATACCCACAGGTTTTTTCGTAGCTTCATTTGCCATAACTAGAAGCTGGAGGCACTTCAAATGTCTTTTAAAACATGAATGGGCAAATTGTAGCACATCCGTATAATGCATATTATTACCCAATAATAAGAAATGAACTATTCATACATGCAATGCATGGATGCATCTTGAAATAATTATGTGGAGCTAAAGAAACCAGCCAAAAATGACTAATACTATATAATGCTATTTATATGATACACTAGAAAACACAAACTCGTCTACACTGTTAGGAAGCAGCTTCATGCTTGCCTGAGCAGGAGAGAGGCAGGGAAGTGAATGAGAGGGGCAGGAGAGGGACTGCAATGGCCCAGGGAGAGACTGTTGGTGATGGTGGGTATGTTCACATCTTCATTGATGGTTTTATGGTATACAGAGATGTCAATCTATTCAAATTGTGAGATTTTAATTAGAAAGTCAATTAATTTAGAAGTTGCCAAAGGACATAACTGAAATGTTCCTCCCTTCCAAGTCCTACTTAGGTGCAGAGTTTAGTGTTTCTATCATCTAGACCTGTACTGTCTCATATGGCAAACACTGGACAAAGGTGGTCATTCACATTTAAATTGATTGCAACTAAAATTTAATAGTTAGTTCTTTACTTAGGTATATTTCAAGTTCTATACTTAGGCATATTTCAAGGGCTCAATAGCCTTGTGTTGCTAATAGCCACCATATTGAACAGTGGCTAGATGATAAAACGTTTCTGCCATCAGAGAAAGTTCTCTTGCTGCTATACTAGGAGTTATAGAGACTCAGGGGGTGCCATGGTCTCATCAAAACTCTTTTTTTTTTTAATTTTTTGTAAAGAGAGAGGGACAGTGAGAGAGACAGAGAAAGAGAGAAACAACTTTATTTAGTTTTTCACATGGCCTTAGTTGCTCTAACACTCAGTTGTGTACATGGTGCTGGGGTTTGAACCCGGGTCCTCGTGCTTGCCAGGCAAGCGCCGAAACCACTGGGCCACCGCTCCAGTCCTCATCAAAACTCTATAAGCAACTTGGATCTCTCAGTAGACACTTATTGAGAATTTATTTTGTATCAGAAACATCAGGACCTTTTATGAATTATCTCTAATTCTTAGAAGGAAAGACTATAAATCAGAGAGGTTTGAATAAATAATTCTCTAAGAGTCACTGTTACTAAGTGATGTACCTCAAGTGCAAAGCTCTATCTGTTTCACCCCAAAGCCTGAACTCTTAGGTGAGTCTCATACATCCTGCGACTAGGCCACCTTTCTTTCATTCTTTACTTTTAGAGGTTTCTTTTCAAATTCAACCAGTCTCATATTTATCCCTTCTAAATTTTGTTTTGTTATTTTAGGATCTTCATCCTGCCACTCCATATGCCTACTCACCTTCCACACTTCATGTCTTTAGCAACTTTGATAAGAATGTCCTTTTAAACTTTATCTAAATGAGGGATAAAAATGATCCATAAGACAAGAAAAAGGATGGAGGCCTATGACTGGCTATTAGAAACTCTCCCTGTTTAAGTTGACATCAGTTTGTCAGTCTGTTGCCTTCAAGGTGCTAGAATTGCATCCTGTTCCTGTTCTCGTATCCAGATTCTGGAGATATGTCCTGTATTTGGGGCCTGATAATCCTTTCTCACCACCTAGAATCATGTATTCATGAGCTGGCACGATCACTTTCCAGATGTTAGCCAAATGGCATATGCTTCTAAGAAACACATGGCTGAGAAGATCAAGCTATTGGCATCTAGCATGGATACTTCATTCCTGCTTAGCCTTCCTCCTCTTCCTTGCTGTCCCCATCACTAAACTGATTGTTTTCATTATCTGCTGCTGAAAAAAAAATTCTCAAAATGGTGGCTTCAAACAATAACAATCGTTTGTTTACTCAAGATTTGAAACATGATCATGGCTTGGTGAGAACTCAATGTGGTATCAGCTGGGCTTGCTCAGCAAATCTGCTCTGGATAATTCTGAGGATCTCATGACCTTGCCTCATGTCCTTCTGCTGACCTGACCCCATTTCTAAAATTTGCCCCTGTTGATTGACTGCTATATGTTTTCCTAGGAATTGACATTGTGGGCCACCTCTGGGGGTCTGTCCACTGTGTCTACACTTCTCTTTCCTTGACTAACTACCATGTGTCCTTCAAGACTCAGCCAAGGTGTTACCTTTGCCTGCAAGCTCTTCCTGATACCCCTACGCCCATGCACCTCAGGATGCATTAATACCTCTCTACTGCGCTCCACAGCATGCCTTGAGCCCCCTTTTCAAAGCACTTACCCTTCTATTACGGATTGTCCTTGTATCTGTCTGTTTCCTCACTACACTCAGCTCTTCTGCGGGAGGAACTACTGTTTGTATCCCAATGCCTTGCACAGCGAGTGGGGTATAGTATGCTGAATCACTGAACGATGGATGATAGCATGCATTTTGTAAGCCCACGTTATGCTATCAAAACACCAGATTAGAAACAAGACCCAGTACCGTAAAGAACCTTGGTAAAGCAGGTTCTCCTGGATCCAAAATTACCTGAGTTCAGATCCGCTGAGGTTTTGGAGCCGTTTCTCCCACGCAGTGAGCACTAGAAGTGTCTGCCACTGCTACTGTTAGCATCACCAACCTGCAGCATTCGGAGGTAGAGTTATCTTTGCTAGAGGCCCCCTTCTAGATGCTTCTCCTCCTCTGGGAGTTCCCTGGAGTTAGCATTTCCAAAAAGGGATCCTTTGGAAGACGATATACATACAAGACTAACAGCCTGGATGCATTTTTTTCTTGGCAAAGGCTCAATCCCTTCCCCAGTCCCATGGGCTTTGTATTTGCCTATTGGCTTCCATATTGGCTTTCACTGTGGCGGGTGGATGCAGGTATTGCCACTTGTCAGGTGTTTCTGAGCTTCCCCAAGCCTGGCAGAGTTAAGGAGAAGCAGAAGTGAGTTCAGAGCCAGAGCACTCTGGGGTGCTGCCACCTTCCCCTTTGCTCTTTGATCCCCACTGGCTTGGGGGAAGGTAGCTCCCTTTTGCAAGCTCCCTCAGGGCTTGCTCTTGCCCTGTTTTTCTTGGGTGGCCAGGAGCTGAAAAGTCCCAGAATTCTCTTTATCATATCCATCCCCCACCCTACCTGGAATTTGGAGGAACTCAAGCATGGCGTTTTAGCCTGAACTATGATTAATATTTGATGCTGGGAACACTTGGGTTCTGGGGTAAGGCTAAAAATTTTTAGGACAAAAGAAGGGGAGTTTCTAAGATGCCCCTAAGAAGAGTGAGACAGGGCAGGGTCCTGGGTAAGAAGCTTGAATGAAGAGGAGAGATGGAGGAAAGCTGATAGGGAATCAGCTCTGGAGAAGAGGGCTCACAAGCCAGACAAGTGGGAAAAGGCAGAAGTAGGGCCCACAAGAAGACCCTGCTATGGGCAAGATCAGGGCAAGAATTTTGGAGGAGGATTCTGGAATTTAGTAGGTGTTGGGAGGAGAGAAAGGAGTTGAGATTTTTACTCATACTCCTCTGCTGTGTTTTGGATTATACCTCATTTCCTTTGGGTGGCCTTCTCTGACGCAAGAGCCCAGTGAGGCCCTCCTGTAAGCCCCTCTAGAGCAGCATATTCACAACCCTCATACCATTCTGGAGTCAGCTTCCAAGGGCCTACATCTTGGTTCTTCATCCATAAAGTCTAGGACCAAGTATTTGTCTCTTCATTTAATATATTAGTTGGTCTTTTGTCACTATATCAAAATATCTGAGGCTAAGTTCTTACAAATAAAAGAGATTTGGCCAGGTGTAGTGGTGCATGCCTGTAATCCCAGTGACTTGGGAAGCTGAGCAGGAAGATCACAAGTTCAAAGCCAGCCTCAGCAACTTAGTGAGGCTCTCAGCAACTTATCAAGGCCCTATCTCAAAATAAAATATAAAAAGGGCTGGAGATGCAACTCAGTGGTTAATTAAGTGTCCCTGGGTTCAATCTCTGGCACAAAAAAAAAAAAAAAAGGAGAGATTTGCTTAATTCTCAGTTTTGGATGCTGAGATTCCAAGATCAGGTGGCCTCGTTGGTTTGGTGTCTGGTGTGGGTCTAATGGCAGATGGAATCATGGCAGGAGCGTGTGGAGTGGGAGTGATCACATTATAAAACAGGAACCTGGAGCAAGTCGGAAGGGCCAGGCTTACTCCTTTTATAGTAACTTTCTCATGAGAGCTATCCAAAGGATCCCATGGAAACTAATTTAATCTCTACCAGGAGAGGCCCCCAATGACCTAAAGACTTCCCCGTAAGCCTCACCTCACTATCAAAACATTGAGGACCAAGCTCCCAATGCAGGAAACTTTGAAGAACAAACTTAAACTATATCCAAGTGATTTCATCTAAGTTTTCTCAGTATGTGTAATGTAGATTTAAAAAGTCACTTTTTAAAACAAAATTGGAAAAATTGAATAGATTAATGCATTGAAAGTACCCAGCATAGAGCCCTGATGGTGAGCGGTAAGTGTGACCATAAGAACAAATGTTTAATGGCCTATCTTTCCTACTTCTATGAGATCTTTGGGGGGCCAGACTGTCCACCTCTGTCCACTGCTATGCATCTAGAACCTAGCACAGGGCCTGGCATGTCATGAGAGACTTGTTGACTGAATGTATAAGTGGCTGGGACAGGCTCATTTAGGCCCCTTGTTTCAACATGAGGACTCTAAACATTTTTCCTCCAGGGATTTTAAGTATAAAAACACACCAAGATCCTTCCTGAAAGGGATGACTATGGGTGAGCATTTTTCTTTTCTGCTATTTTTCTGTATGCCCCCAAATTTTCCCATATCAAAGCAAAGATTAATGTTCTTTTTTAAAAATTTTATTGAGGAGCTATGCTGTTGTACAATAATAAATGCATATATAGTAACAATAAAATATGCCCCTGGTCCTAATCCAGATTCACTCCCACATCACCCACATCCCAGTGTCTTGACTCTTCCATATTTCCTCCTGTAACAGATATGAAGGCCTATATATATATACATATATATAATATATATATGTATATATACACACACACATATACATACATATATATACATACATATATATATGTGTGTATGTATATATAATATTAGATTGTGCATTATTCAGAATTAAATGATAGCATAAGTATTATTTGTCTTCTTGGGGGAGTAAAGACTATAAGCTATATTGTTGACTCTCCCCCAGATCCCTCCTTATTATCCCTCCCTCTCTTCCTACTGCCAACATATCTAAGGTTCCCCTAGATTATGTGTTGCTTCAATTTTGGTAAGTCTAGTACATGAGCTTGACCTTCAACCCAAGCCTGGGTTTTGCTCTAGCCTCCACAAATGAGGGAAAACATTTGACCCTTGAGTCTCTGGGTTTGGCTAATTCGCTCAGCATAATTTCTTCTATTGACATCCATTTACCTTCAAAGGCTGTAATATCATTCTTTCTAATAGTTGAGTAGAACTCCATTGTATACATATACCATGGCTTTTGGATCCATTCATCCAGTGACAGATACTTCCATAATTTAGCTGTTGCAAATTAAACTGCAACATAGATTTTGCTGTGTCACTGTAATGTGCTGATTCTAGCTCCTCTGGGAAAATACCTAGAAGAGGGATAACTGGGTCATATGGTGGAGCCATTCTTAATTTTCTGAGGAGTCTCCACACTGCTGTTCAGAACAGCTGTAGCAGTCTGCAGTTCCACCAACAGCATGCTAATGTTCCTACCTCCCCACAACCCCTCCTGCATCTGTTATTGTTTATGTTCTTCAACTTGGCGAATCTGACTGGAGTGAGGTAGTCTTTATTTGCATTTCTCTGATTACTAGTGATTTAGAACAGTTTCTCATGTATTCAT
>PVKS010051649.1:0-11050 GCA_004027875.1 Aplodontia rufa | reverse complement strand
AATCATAGAGAAATGTAACTTAAAACTACAAGGATATACACTTCTATAACCATTAGCATACTTAAAATTAGAAAGGTCGGGGGCTGGAGCAGTATCTTAGCGGTTGTGGTGCTTGTCTGGCATGCGTGAGTACACGAGTTCAAACTCCAGCATCACATACACAGCAATGTCTCGGAGCAACGAAAGCCACATAAAAAACTAAATAAAATTGATTCCCTGTTTCTCTCTCCCCGCCCCCACTCTCTGTGTCTCACTGTCCCTCTTTCTTTAAAAAAAAATTTAGAAAGGTTGACAGCACAAATTGTTGACAAGAATATTCAGTAACTGGAACTCTCAAACATTGCTGGTGAGAAAGTAATGGTACAACCACTTTGGAAAACAATCTGCCACTTGCTTATAAATATAACATACAGTTGCTTCAGGACGCAGTCATTCCGTTCCTAGGTATTTATCCAAGAGAAATGAAAACAAAAAGACAAGGATTAGAACATTTATAGTGTCTTTCAATACAGACATTTTCATAAAAGCAAAATAAGAATATGAAAACAAATGAAATGGTTTTAAAAAGTTAATGGATAAAAAATTATTAGTGATAAAATGAACTATTACTTAGACATACAAAAACATAGGGGGATGAATTCTGGGTAAAGATTACAAGTTACACATCATTACCTGTGAATCTATGAATGTGTTAACAGTGAACCCCCTCACTATGCAAGACTGTGTTCCACCAATCAGGGGCATATCATATTGTTACTACGTATGTATTTATGATTGTACAAGAGCACAACTCATCAATAAAATTTAAAAAAACAAGTAATGGCATCTGGTGCTGCAGCTAAACATAATAAATACAATGATTGAAATAAAAAGAAAAGATGATAAAAGCAAAAAAATTGGAAACACAAAAACATACATAAATGAAACATCTTAGATGAATCTCAAACACATTATGCTAAAGGAGAAAAGTTAAACCCGAAATAATATACACTTTATAATTCCACTTACAAGAAGTTTCAGGATAGGCAAAAATAATCTCTGGTGTAGAAGTCAGAAACGGAATGGCCTCTTCCAAGATGTTATCATCTAGATATCTCTGTGGTGCTGATGTAATTTGTATCCTGATCAGAGCTAGGTTTCTCAGGTATGTCTATTTATCAAAACTTCCAATTGTGTTTTACAGTTTTTTGCATTTCATTGTGTGACTATTTTGCCTCAATAAAATAGAAAATGCAATATTAAAAGTCTAAAGTTGTTCTTCAAAGTGTTCATTAGGAATTGCAGGATTTAGAGGTTTCAGGCTTTGGGACAGGAAATAGACTGAGATTCCCCCAAGGACAAGTGGGTGTGGCACCTGGAAGGATCCTTCCCCAGGACAGGGCCCTTTCTAGTCCATTTACTCCTATGTGCCCCTAAGGACCCATTCCTATTGTCTGCTCTATTGATGAGTTTCAGGTTAGAGGTAAATGGAGAGAAGGGGCTGCAAATTGAAATGTCAGATTGATTTCCTTTATTTTCTCCTTCCTATTTTGGTGATTAGAGGGAGGTCTGGAAATATTGATGATGCTTTTAATAAGATCAAAAGCAGAGTCAAGGACAATATCATTTCTCATTTTTATTTCTCTCGAGTTCATTAGGTTTCAAAACATTTAACTTCGTACTTTTCCTTTCAAATGTTTATATTCTGTGGACTTCATGGCCCCAAGCTGTTCCTGCTGCTCAAAATTCTATATCGTGCTTTCTCTTAAAAAAAAAAATCCCAAATGTAATATCATGTTTCAAAATCAATGTGGTATCCTGCTTTCTCTTAAAAAAAATCTCAAATGTAATATCATGTTTTTCAAAATCAATGTGAAGACAGCAAAATATGTTATTTGCATTTTTGTCCCCAGGACCCAGAATGGTGCCTACACATAGAAGATGGTCCGCTCCTTTCCTCATTCCCATCTGTCTCATGTCATTCTCTTACTCATTCACTTGCTCGCATGATCTTGACTGCACGCTTATTCTGTGTAGGTCAAGGGCTATCAGCGCACCCCATCCATACCCACTGCACTTCTCAGGCACAGATAACTGTTCCTCCCTCTCTACTCACATAGCAAAAGCATCTCTGAGCTACATGTATAGATGAAATAATTCTCTTTGCAGATTCTAAGCTTTAGAATTGTGTAAGACTATTATTTCAGTTGGAAAAGCATAGGGCCTGGTACAGTGTAAATATTCAGCAAAATTTCACAGATAGAAAGAAAGAAGGAAATTAGTAAGGAAGCAGGGAAAGAGGGAGAAGAAAAAGGGAGGTGAGAGAAGAAGGGAAGGTAGAAAGGGAAAAAGGAGGAAGGGAAGGACAGACAGAGGGAAAGAAGGAAAGGAGGAAATAAGGTAAATTATAATAACCAAAAGACAATAAAACTAACTTTGAAAAGGTGTCTTGGGGCTCAGCAGTATTGTGCTTGCCTGGCATGCACAAGGAGCCAGGTTCAAACCCCAGCACCACATATACAACTAAGTGTCTGGGCAATGAAAACCAGATGAAAAACTAAATAACATTGATTTTTCTCTCCATCTCTCTCTCTCCCTCTTTTTAAAAAAAGTGTCTCATCCTAGGCACAAGAAGGTGTGAGTGGATGGGACAGGCCCTTCTCTTGCACCCTTAAGAGACAGCATCTTAATGTCTCAGAGGATGGGATTCACCACATGTTGTCATTGTAACGTGGAAGAATGTCATTGCTTCCCTTTCCCCAGTGGAGCTTTCCCCCATTCTGGTCCAGTGGTCTCAGGAGCTGACTGACTAGACTTAGCAGAAGGGTGATCTGCTTCATCTAAACTTTTCCAGTAGGTGTGACATGGCTTGGCTACTCATACGAGACCTGGGGCCAGGGATCCTCTGGTGACAATAGTAGAGTGACAAACTCTCGGGTAACCCCATGAACCTGGTTTGCCCAAAAGTCAACACCAACTTCTTTGTAGCCATGGAATCGGCATGACCTCTTGTGGGCGCAGAAAAAGACCAAGATGACCACTGGCCACCTCTGGGCACTTCAGGGAAAAGTTAATTGGTGGGGACTGTCAAGGTAAGAAAGAGGTGCAAGCACCTGGTGACAATGTAAAGGAGCAGCTTATGAAATGGCAATAAAGTTTTACTGAAAGACAATCAAACAATTTTTGAAGAAGCTTTGACTACCTTTTCACGGAATATGTTAGGAGGAGCCATATAAAATGAGAATATTCCCTCATTTATGGTTGTCAGAATAGCAATTTCATATACTTCAGCCTAACATTCATTTTTAAAAATTCTACCTATCTATCATCTATCTATCTATCTATCTATCTATCATCTATCTATCTATCATCTATCATCTATCTATCTATATCTATCACCTATCATCTATCATCTATCTATATATATCTACTATCTATCATCTATCTGTCCATATCTATCTACCATCAATGTGCCTACCTACCTATTTCGCAGTACTGGGCATTGAACCTAAGGGTGCTCTGTTTCTGAACCTCATTTCCAGCCCTCTTTTTTTTTAATTTTGAGATTGGGTTTCTCTAAATTGTTCAGGCTGGCCTTGGGCTTGAGATCCTCCTGCCTCAGCCTCCTGAATCTGAGACTACAGTTATATGCCATTGAGTCCAGCTGAACCTTCAATTTTCAGGGTTAAAAGCACTCAAATACTATCTTGATTTACTCATTTACCTGATCCCTTTTAAGGTTTAAGGTGCATAGGTCCCTTCACCTTAGAAAAAGGAAGGAAGGAAGGAAGGCAGGAAGGAAGAAAGGGAGGGAGGGAGAAAGGGAGGGAGGGAGAAAAGAAGGAGGATGGGTAAAGGAAAGGGGAGAGAGGAGGGAAGGGAAAAATGAAACTGAAAAATTAAAAGTACAATTCTTTTTTGGGGAGTAACTTGGAGCCAAGAGTGTGAAACAGGAAACTTTTGCTGTGGCTAAGCTAAAACATAGAGTCTAGGAATTCTGAGTGCATGAGGCTCTCTCTCCCTTTTGCCTGCTCTCCTTCCTGT
Organism: Aplodontia rufa; assembly: GCA_004027875.1. Classification (NCBI taxonomy): domain Eukaryota; kingdom Metazoa; phylum Chordata; class Mammalia; order Rodentia; family Aplodontiidae; genus Aplodontia; species Aplodontia rufa. Next base: position 7,027 of record PVKS010051649.1, on the reverse strand, counting down.
GCCGCAGAGGGTCGGGTCTTTGTGTGGGGATTGTTTCTCTAGTGCCTTCCAGTGTTGCTGTGCACCAGGGCACAGAGGCTGGGAGTGGTCAAAGGGGGAGACTGAGCGAGGAAATGTCTGTGAGTCACCCTGTGGTGGATGGAGCCCGGAGTGTGCCTGGCAGATCTGCTTGACTCCTGTCCAAGACGAAGGTAGACAGCTGCCTGACAGACAGGCCTGGTCACAGCAGGTTACAATGAACTGTGTCATCCACACGTACTAGGCGATTTCCTTTTTGAGTCACTTTTCTGCTAAGAATGAATCATGCTCCACCCTCCTTTTCAGCTCTTTATACTTGCTGCATGCAGCCCAAGTGAAAGAGGATAATTTTCTGTGATGATGCAGGGATCTGCAGGGGAAGCCTATTTCCTTCTCACAGGACTCCTTTAGGACCAGGGGTAGGCAGCCCCAGATCCTTAGGGAACCTGAGACAGATGCTGTGGCTGGAAAATAAGAAGCCAAGAGGGTGGCTTTGCCAGCAGAACACTTTCCTTTTTGCATGTGTGACTTTCTTCTCACTTTAAAAAAACCAGGAAATTGTCCCCTGAGCTTTAGTAAGAAGAGAGACTGTATCAATGTACCTCTGGGCACTTGGCTGGTCACTTTGTACTCTGTCATCAGAAAAATAAGATGTACCTAAATCCCTGGTCACTAGAGCTGACCACAGGAATTTTTGAAGGCATTTTCCATTTTCTCATGGTTTGGGGAAGAATATACTTATGAAGAATTTGGCTATTAGTTCTTGTCCTTTGCAACTATTTTCCTTCTTTCATTTTTTAATCTAAAGACACTGTTCAAAAACTAGATGACTACTTAGGTTATGCAATTAAAAAGTAACAATGCGAGCAAAGGACCTGGGATACAGAGAGCCTTTGTGTCTCTCTGGAAGGAAGGAAGGAAGGAAGGAGCCGTGCTGCGGGTGTGGCTGAGGCTAAGGCAGACGGGTCTTTACTCATCCTGCCGCGCTGGGCAGGGGTGGGAGCTCAGAGCTCACGGGAGTGGAATGGGCCTGCGTGGCTGCTCCGAGGCTGCCTTCCAGAACTGAAGCCCGAGAAGAGGATATGACTAATTGAAAAGCTGGTGCCTGGACTGTGTCCTGAGGCCAGCTCTAGTGCTTTGGGGCTTCCCTGGGGAGGAGTGAGTGCAGAAGGAAGCAGGAGTGCTCATTGTCCTCTTCCTTCTCCTCCAAGTCCTCCAAGCACTTTTTAGGTCATTCCTGGAGAGGAGCCACCCACTATGGCAGCCCAGCTGCTCTTTTCCTGCTGCCCAAGTCATGTTTCTGGACCTAAAGGACTTCTCAATCTCTAAGATCTGTCATTTAGATAAACATCAAGGAGTGGGATAGCAGGATTATATGATAATTCCATGACTAGTCTCTTGAGGACTCTCCATACTGCTTTCCAAAGTGGTTATGCTAATTTGCAGTCCCACCAACAGCACATAAGGGTTTCTTTCACATTCTCACCAGTAAGTATTGGTGTTCCTGTGCTTGAGGATTGCCATTGTAACTGGGGTGAAATGAAAGCTCAGGGTAGTTTTTATTTGCTTTTCCCTGATTGCTAAGGATGATGAACATGCCTTGCATATATCCATTGGTCATTTGTATTTCTTCCTTTGAAAAATGTCCGTTTAACTCATTTGTTCATGTATTAATTGGAGGTTTTATTTTTTGGTATTAAGTTTTTCAGGTTCTTTATGTATTCTAGATATGAATTCCCTATTGGAAAACCAAAATCAGCATACTATAATTATACATGCATATCAATGTTTACAGCAGCACAATTCACAATAACCAAGTTATGAATCAGCCTAGATGTCTGTCATCTGATGTATAGATAAAGAAAACATGGTAAATATGCATAAAGAATGGAATTATGTCATTTGCTCATAAATGGATGGAACTAGAGAGCATCATGCTAGGTGAAATAAGCCAGACTCAGAAGTCAAGGATCAAACTTTTTATGTTTTCTCAAATATGTTGGAGCTAGGGGAAGAGGGGAGAAATAATAAAAAAGGAAATCTCATGAAAATAAAAGGACACCAATAGAGTAGAGGAAATGGATAAAGAGGGGAAGAGGGAAGAGTACTGGGAAGCAAAGGGAATCAAATCTACCAAATTATGTTATATCCATATAGGAATATACCACAATGAATCCTGTAACACACTAATAACAACATCAAAAATAAAATAGGGAGATGAGTAGGTTAGAGCAGGCAAATCAGGGGAGGGAGGATGGAAGGAAAGAGGAAGGTACTGGGGAATGAAGTTGATCAAATTGTTATGTGGCTATACGAATTTGGCATAATTAATCTACTCTTCTGTATAATTTTAATGCACAATAAAAATAGCAAAAGACCCTGTCATTTAAAGTGAGAATCTTCAGAAAAGGTTAATGTCTTACTTCGGGAAGGGTGGTGTGGGTTAGAGTGGCTGATGGAGGACTGAGCAAGGCGTTAGCTAAGTAGACCGCACAGTAGTGGAAAAGCCCAGGGACCAAATATTCCTGGTTCAATGTCCCCTGCTTCCACTCCTATCACAAAGTCTATCTTTTACACCCCCTGGAAATTCTCTCAGCAAGGCTTTCTCTGGTGAATCTCCCTGTCACTGTCACTTTTCATTCCACACCTGTTACCTTGTTGACCCAGGTGCCCCTAGTCCATCTCTACCCTCCTGCACCCTCACTTCCCAATCTACCCATGGTTTAAATTACTTTATGCCATCTCATGTGACAGCTGCAAATCCTTGACTCTTTTTTTTTTTTTTTTTTGGCTGATTTCATTTATTTCATCCACGACTTTCTTTCTAGTTATCTATTTCTTCTCCCCTTTCCCTGATGGGTTGGACTCTAACAATTTTTCAAAGACCACTTATCTGTTCACAAAACTGTCCCCAGCCCTTTCAGTCAATATGTCTTACATTTATTTATTCTGCATGGCACTTTGTTTTGTCCTGATTATAACCTCTTACATTTGTCTTACTATCACAGATAGTTGAGGGTAAGGGCCCTGATGAGTTTATCTTTATATATTCTGTTACACTGAACACGGTGGTTAGAAAATTAAAAAGAATATAGGAAATGAGGACTGAGATGTTGGTTAAGGTTCCAGTCTCCCCAAGGGACTGACCCTATGAAAACATGCTTCAATTATGGAAATAGCAGCTCCAGGGCAAGTGAACTGCAAACTACTCATATATAGGGTCATAAGTGGCAGGTGGCTGCATGATAAAGCCCTCCTTCAGGCTAGAGGGGGGGGGGTCCATCAGGGAAGGGGACAGGATTCAGAGGGTAAGACTGTCTTGTTCTTATCTCTCACCCTGTGCAAAAATCAACTAGTTCAAAGACATATGAATTAGACCAGAAATTGTGCAACTTCTAGAAGAAAATGTAGGTTTAACACTCCAGCATTTAGGTGCAAGTAATGACTTTCTTAGCTTTAGCTCAAGAAATAATGCCAAGAGTTAATAAATGGGATAGCATCAAATTAAAAAGCTGTGCACAACAAAGGAAATAATTAAGAATGTAAAGTGAGAATCTACAGAATGGGAGATAATCTTTGCTAGTTACTCTGCTGACAGAGGATTAATAGCTAGAATATATAAAGAACTCAAAAAACATAACACCAAAAAAACCCCCCAAATAATAAATGGACAAAAAACCAGACACTTCTCAAAAGAATAAATCTAAATAGTCGGCAAATAAATGAAAAAAATTTCAACATCATTAGAGAAATGCAAATCAAAATTACACAAATTTCATATCACTCCAGTCAGAATGGCAGACATCTAGAATACAAATAATAATAAATGTTGGAGAGGATATGGAAATAAAGGAGCACTTTTACATTTGGCAGTATTGTAAATTAATACAATCACTTTGGAAATCAGTACGGAGATTTCTCGAACAACTATGCATGGAACCACCGTATGACCCAGCTATACCACTCCTTGGGTTTATCTTAAAGGATTAATTATAATATACTAGAGACGCATGCATACCCGTGTTTATAGAAGCACAATTCACATTAGACAAACTATAAAACCAGTCTATGTGTCCATCAATGGATGATTGGGTAAAATAAATGTGGTTTGTATGTACAATGGATTTTTATTTAGCCTTGAAAAATGAAATTATATCATTTGCAGGAAAATGAATGGGACTAGAGATGATTATGTTAAGAGAAGTAAGTCAAACTCAAAATGTCAAGGGCTGCATATTTTCTCTCATATGCAGAAGTTAGAGAGGAAAAAGGCAAAGAAAGTTTTGTGGGGGGTGATCTCATGAAAATGGAAGGGCAAAAAGAAGAAAAAAGGTCCAGGTGTTGGGAGATGAGGAAGAAGAGGGAAGTGCTGGGGAGTGATATTGGCCAAATTCTATTGTTATGTTGTGTACAGGTACAAATATGTAACAACAAATCCCATCATTACATACAACTATAATGCACCATTTAAACATTTTGGAAAAATAAATAAAAGATCATCCTGTTCTGCTTTGTAGAAAATATGGTGGCTGCAGCCATTATCCATTTGGGGTACCTGACAATGGAGAAGTCATTACATGGTCCATTCTTACCATCCAGCATTTACTTAGTTTTAGAATGATTAAATCTTAGAGTTGAAGGTACTATGGAGGTGACCTTCCTCACATTCCCAGCCAATACTAGGATCTCTGTATCCTGTCCATCCTCAGTGGTCTACCCTGAAGTCTTTGAAGTCATGCCTCTTCCAGAGTTATCCACACCAGGACCCTTGTCAACTCTCAAACATGGGAAACCCGAACAGAGCATGACCTTTTCAGGCAAAATAAATCTTATAAAAGGGATAAAAAGAGTCTGTCAACTTAAAGAGACACTCCAATACAGTCCCTGTGTATTCCTGTTTATGAGGAAGGTCAAGAATGCTGGAAATTGTCCAGGAAGTTCAATAAACACTGAAGACACAAATTGAATGGTACATTTCTGCAACCATTCTTTAAAAAAAGCAATGAATTTTAGATCTACTTATAAGGAGTCCTTGATTAATAGTTTTCAGCCAGACTAGAGATTAGCATACACTGTTGAGTGCAATAGTGGTTAATGCAAAGGTAAGGACTTTTAGAATGTAAAGAATTAATTCAATAGGTGTCATGGTCAACAGTTGTTTCTCTCAAAAGGATAGTTGATAAAGGAAAAATTTCACATGGGGAGGGTGAAGTCAGCTCCTCCTTACTCCATAAAAAATGGATGCGTACGTCAGATACAGCTAACCCATCAAGAGACAATAATGATTACAGTGTCTTCTTAAAAATATGCCAGCATTATTTGGAGGTAAATCTATGCATTGGTTATATGCTATGGATGGAGTTTTCAGAGAATTTTTCATATTTTTCCTAAGAGTCCTGAGTACTATTATTATTTATTTAGAGGGAGGAGGGAAATTCTATGATGCACTTTGGGGCTACAGAATTTTTGTTCTACCTCTCCACACAGACACTACACATCTGAAAAGACTTACACAGTTCTTCATTAGAGTCATCGTATTGAGCTAGTTAATGGACACCTTATTCTGAATGCCAAGAACATTCAGGGTAAGGCTTAAGACAAAATAAAAATCATCAAAGCTAAACATACATACTCCAAATCATAGGGCATGTGAACACACAGGCACATACATGGGTGTGTGTATGACTCCTCAGCCTCCTTGATTGATTTGGCAAAGTGGCAGATAGAGGTGTGTGTGAACAGTGAGTCACAAATGCTGAGCTGAGCAGCACCTGCTGTCTTGTGATCTGGCCATTTGTCTTGAAGGAGACAATGAGATAGAGGCCTGAATCCCTGAACCTTTGGAGAACCCCAAACAGCAGGGGCACACTGGTGGAACAAAGGGCCTCCTGACATATGTGAAGGCTGCTTTTTGTCAATTAGGTATCACATTCCAGCCACAGCATGACAGACAAATGCCAGGCCAGATGAGAAGATACAATCTGCTCAGCCCCATGCACTAGTACCTGGATCATGTGATGGGAGCAGATGCTGTGTCAATATGGGTGCAGGTGCAGAAAAAAAAGTAGCGGAGTTGGGAGGAGAAAAGCCCAGGCACAGAGGTAAAGTGCTACAGAAGTCCAGAGGCTCCAGGGGAGGCTCAATTTTCTGAATTATTGATCTGAACTTTTATGTGACATAAATCTTGTCTATGCAATACCTGTTGAAGCTTTTTGGCCATGGAAGCCTAAGGGTGAGTTAGACACTTGTCACTGTAGGAGTACTGAGCTTTCTATGCTCCTCCTAATGTCCTGGACACCTTGCCATAGCCATAGGCAGGGCTATCTTTATAGACAGTCTGCATGTACTTGTGTGGATCATAAGGGAGACTGCATAACAGTTTATTTTTAGTAAAGTCATAGTGACTTTAGTGGTCATCATTCTTTCCTAAATATTCAGAAGTTCAAAAGTCATTTTTTTTATTTTTTATTTTTTTTTGTTTCTTTTTTTCCCACTTTTTTATTATTGCATCATAGTTGTACATAATTATAGGGTTTATTGTTACATATTCATACATGCTCACAATATAACAATATAATTAGACCAATATCCCTCCCAGCATTTCTCCCCTCCCTCACCTCCTCTCACCTCCAGTCTTTTTCTTCTACTGATCTCCCTTTCATTATTTTTTTTATTAGAAGAATATAGAAATACAGTTGAGGGGGAAACATTATCTAAACATTAGCAATCAATGGATATAAACTTTGTTATCGAGGGGAAAAGCCAGATCATGGATGACCACCTTAGATTTTACCTATTGCAGTTTCCCCCAGAAGAACTCATGTGTTAAATGGGTAGTTCGTGGAGGAATGACATTGGCTTTTGGGATGGTTCCCCCATCTTCCCAATATCCAGACTCCTATGAGTTCTTCATATGCCCTCCCCCTTCCCATCCCCCTCCCTACACCTCCAAGTACCCTATAGAGCCATCCCCCTAATGCTCTGAAAGTCATTCAATCTGCAGTTTTGT
>PVKS010051648.1:0-11051 GCA_004027875.1 Aplodontia rufa | reverse complement strand
GATTTTACTCAGCATAATTTTTTCCATAGCCATCCATTTACCTTCAAAGGCTGCAATATCATTGTTTCTAATTGCTGAGTAAAATTCCATGGTATATATGCACCACGGTTTTTGGATCTGTTCATCCAGTGAGGGACATCTGGGTTGTTTCCATAATTTAGCAACTGTAAATTGAGCTGCTATGAACATAGATATTGCTATGTCACTATAATGTGCTGATTCTAAATCCCCTGGAAAAATACCCGGGAGAGGAATAGCAGGATCATATGGTGGTTCATCCCTAGTTTTTTGAGGATTCTCCACACTGCTTTCCAGAGTGGCTGTACCAGTCTGCAGCTCCACCAACAGTGTGTTAGTGTGCCTATCTCTCCATAGCCCCTCCAGCATCTATTATTGTTTATTTTCTTCATTTTTGCCATTCTGACTGGCAAAACTACATTCTTAATGTGGTTTTCATTTGCATTTCTCTGAGTACTAGTGATTTATAGCACTTTCTCATGTATTCATTGGCTTTATCAATGTCCTCTGGTGAGAAGTCTCTATTTAGCTCTTTGGCCCATTTATTAATTGGGTTGTTTGTGTTTTTGTAGTTGAGGTTTTTGAGGATTTTGTAGATTCTGGATATGAGGCCCCTGTCAGAAGAATCATAGCCCATGATTCTCTCCATTTCGGTAGGAAACCTCTTGCATCACTTGTTTTTACTATCATTTCCTCTATCCTCATTCAAGTCACCACTGTCTTTTCTTGGACTTTTTCAATCATTTCCTCTGTCTGATTTTTATTTTTATTTATTTATTTATTTATTTATTTTAAAGAAAGAGGGGACAGTGAGAGAGAGAGAGAGCAAATCAATTTTTTCTTTAATTTTTCACATGGCTTTTGTTGCTCTGAGACTTCATCGGGTACGTGGTGCTGGGGTTTGAACCCGTGTACTTGTGCATGCCGGGCAAGCACCGCAAATGCTGAGCCTCTGCTCTAGCCCTGTCTGATTTTTATTTTGCTCTACTCTTTTAATTTTCCATATGGAACTCAGAGCATTCTTTTAGAGAAGTAAATCAGATTATGACTTTTCTTTACTGAAATATTTCTCAACCACCCTTAGCAGAAAATCCAAAGAAATCAGTACAGTCTCTACCTACATTTCCCATCTCAACACACCATTCTACTTGATTACTATCTCCAGCCCCATTTTCTATCTATCATTTTTATTACTTCCTTCTAAAAGCTTCCTCTCCCTATTTTCTTAGATGACTTTTCATAATCCATTTGATTTCACTTAATTGCTACTTCTTAACAATACCTTGTTTTATCTTAGTTGCTCTACAATTCCTTCACTTTCCTCTCTATCAAGGAATTCCATTTATTGTTAATCTGTAATTCCTCATGAATGTATTTGTTTAATTTCTCTTTTCTATAATGTATAATCTTGTTTGAGGTTAGGTACTTTGTCTCTTTACTAATTCATTTCTACCACCTAAGGCAATGCCTGATAGATGATAAATTCTTAGCATGAACTATTTAATAAACCATTGAATGCATTTGTGTTTTGATGTGTGATGACTAAATTATGAGTAAAAGCCTATATCAAAGCCTTGATATGCTAATCAGTGGATCTCAGGATCTCTTTGTCAGTTGAGATACAACCAATCAGAGGACCACAACATGTTCTGAAAGCATATTGGATATTGGATGTTTCTGGTGGCTTCTCTCCAGAGAACAAAACAATTGCTTGATTTTTTGTTTTTTTTGCCCATGCTCATAACAATGTAAACCTTAGTGACTGAGAATAATTCCAGTTATACTTCAAGTACATAAGAAATTTAACCAGTATAACCAAACAGCAATGATAAACAATCATTCTAAATGGCTATTTAACACTATTTGCATTTGTAGACTCAACTCGGTATTTCTTCCCATGAATGCTACATCCGTTGCCAGGCATATTAGGGTTCATTTACATTTATAGGTGAGCAACTTATTAATACAGAAATTCTCCCACTATAGAGCAAAACTCTATACTGTTAGGGGTAAATTTGAAAGCAACTGCTTATCAGGAGGCATTCAACATGAATGTTGCTAAAATTATATATGTATTTGTATTCAAGTTCTGCCACTTGCTGGCAATGGAAAAATTATTTAAATTCTCTAAATACCAGTTTTCTTCTCAATAAGCATCCCAGTAAAGTGGTATTCACAACAGTAATATCCATTTCATAGTTGTGTGTGTGAGTGTGTGTGTGTGTGTGGGATAAATCTCAATGTAAAGCATCATCTAAGTATATTATGAATATTCAATAAGCTTTTACTTTAAAACAAAGGGAAATAAAATAAAATCACTTTGTTTTATTAAATCAGCATCAGATAATTTGAATATTTTGACACAAAATGGTGCACTTTTAGTGGAAAATAAATCTTAGCATAGATAACATATACCAAATGTGGGATGTCAGCATTTAGAAGGGATAATTCCTCTCACTTAAAAAATTTTTGGGTAGCTCAAGCATCAAATTCGTTCTTAATTTCTTATTATAACCTCTTAAATCAGTAGGTATAGGATTTTCCTTGAAATATTTTATTTTTGGTGTCATTGAGGTGAACAAAAATAACTTCTTTCTGAATTAATATATTTTAATGCATATTCCAAGATTGTTTAAATATTAATTCTGAGTAATTGAAACTGTCATATCAATAAAAAGACTGCTATCTGCTACGATCATCAGCATTTGAAAATGTGACTTCTGTGTTGACAAGAGCCCTTTCTTGTGTCAGCTGTCTTTGGAGCATGTTTCAGCATGCAATTAGAGAAATGGTGGTTTGAGTTAAGTGCAGTTTTTGAGATTAATGCTTCTTTCCAAAAATTTGTTTAAATCTGCTCTGGAAAAGTCTTAAATACTATTTTGGTCTTCTCTTCCTCCTGAGGTTCATGGGCAATTTGGCTGTAAAAGCTGATATAGCTTAAATTATGGGTATGGCTATTCTGAAGAATCCTAAACAATGTGTTTCAAATATTGACATTTTGAACCTGATAATTCTTTGCTGTGTGTGAGGGGTGGGGAGATAAGGGATGTGCCCTGGGCAGTGAATGATGTTTATAGCATCATCCCTGACCTCCACCTACTTGACAATAGTAACAATACCCCATTTTGACAATGGAGTCAAAATTGTCTTCAGATAATGTCAATGTAGCCAGCATGGGCAACTGGGAGTGAGGGTAGGAAGTTGCACCCCATTGAGAACTATGGTCCTAAAGGATATTCTCAGAAATACTGACCTAAGAATCAAAGGTACTCTGAGTCTGAGCCTAGCTAAAATCCTGATCTTCGCCCTTTTCTGAAAAAGTCTAAACTTATTATTCATTTATTTCCCATCTACTTAGTATTTTTATTCTTTGTTATTTTACAATGTTGTAAATACTTCACAGGTTTTGGTGATGGTTATATTTTTAATACATTTGTGTTATTTATCACAGTGATCTCCTAAGTTTTGATCAGGAACTATTAAAAATTCATTTTATCTGATTTTCATGAGGAAGGTGGCTACTGAAGCACATCTTTATTTACCTAGTAAACATCACACATAACAGTATCCACAGAAATTTTTTGCTTATCCAGCCAGATTCATTGCATTACTTTCTCTTTTACTATGGAATTTTGGCTCATGTCATTAGATAGGTACAACTTTTTGCTGCACTCCAAGTGTGCTTTGGAAAGGTTTAATATTAGTACAACCCACCTATGTCATTTCAATGGAGAAAAACAGATGTGTTGGTGTTGTTTTTAATGCAGGAACAATAGATTGTGTCTGAGAGGGAGCAGAAGTTTAACCTGGTCTTAATTTGGGAAGTTAAATTATACAGCTCTAAAAGTAGCAGTAGGTAATGGAAAGACAAGCACACTTAAAAAATGAAAGACCTTGGATGTGATTCTTTCCTGTCCTGCCCTAGGAAGTCCTCTGAAGTCACAGGGAGGTCCCTGAACCCAGATGGGACAGGAGCAGCCCCTGCACTTCCAATGAAGACATCCACGTGGATGGTTGTTCAGTGGGGCCAGTGAACTCATTCCTAATAACCAGTCCACTCCTTTTAGTTCATTTTCCAGGGCAAGATTAGCTCATGTTGGAAAACCTCACCAAATAACCTTATAAAAAGACATGAACTCACTCCCAATTTTCATCAGGTTCTGAAGCAAAACCATAAAAACCACTATCCCACCTCAGGCTACTGGAAACAAATTTGCATTTCATTCTTGGGCACAGAAATATCTCTAGGCAAATATTTCAGTGAGAGGAGCTCTTGTGTTTCCTACTTTCTTTGGAAACCTACCATATTGGACTCTTGTTCTGGAGACCCATTTGGCCCATCGCCATGCAGGCCAGATAAGGTGTAAAAGCACCTCAGGGAATTTATGTTCCCAGTTGTGAAAGGACTCAGAGTCCTTCAAAATCTTTCTTCCAATAAAGAGTTGAGGTGATTGTTTATGTCATAGTCAGTTCTTCATTTACTCCCTATCCAGGATGTCTTCTTTAAGTAATAATAGGAACTATTTTCCAACAGACAGAAAGTTCTTAAAAATGTAGCACTTCTTTAATATACCAAGCAAGCACTAGAGGTGGCAAAGGCTCTTGTTTGGTGCCATGAGAGCAAGTGAGTCCCGAGGGCAAAGAGCTTGTTATTTGGCTTAAGATCCACAGGCTTTATTCATGCTGAGTGCTTTATTGAAAATATATTTACATTCCATCAAATGCACAAATCCTAGTCTTTTAGACAGCTTTATGCTGCTATGACCAAAAAATTCACAAGAATAACCTAGAGGAGGAAAAATTTATTTTGGCTCATTGTTTCAAAGATTCAGTCCTTGGTGTAGCTCTGGGCCAAGGTGAGGCAGAACATTATGGTGGAGGAGTGTGGCAGAGAAAAACTACTCACAACACCGCAACCAGGAAGTAGAGAGAGAAAGCTTCCCTCACCAGGGGTGGCGCGTAAACCCAAAGGCACATCCCTGGTGACCTACTTCCTCCAGCCACACCCTATCTGCTCTGGTTACAATCCAACTAATCCATATCAGTGTATTAATCAGCTCTCATGGTCTACTAATTTCACCTCTAAACCATCTTGCATTACCTCACACATAAGCTTTTGAGGGACACCTCATATCTAAACCATTGCACTTAGTCCAACAATTGAATGGATGGTGATAAATTTGCATCCCTGCCACCCTGATTCATTATTCCATAACTTCAGAAAATTCCTCTCTGCCCTCCCTGATCAAGCTTCCACCTTCCCTCTAAAGTTAACCAGTGTTCTTATTTTTTTTTAAGAGAAAGGGACAGAGAGAGAGAGAGAGAGAGAGAGAATCAATTCTATTTAGTTTTTCATTTGGCTTTCATTGCTCCAAGACTTCTTTGTGTACGTGGTGCTGGGGTTTGAACTCAGGTTTCTCCAGCGTGCTAGACAAGTGCTGCAACCACTGAGCCACTGTCCCAGCCTCAGTGTTCTTAATTTTTATCATCATAATTTTTTGTTTGATTTTCATATGAATAGAATCACATACTATTTTTTATTTCTTCCACCTTTTTTAGGTTCAGCATAAAATTCTGAGATTGATATTAAACCAGAGTGTGCATTAGTTGTTTTCCCTCATTTATTTCTAATTTTATTCATGCAACTTCATTGTATGTCTAACACTATTAGTTTACTCATTATGACTTTTAAGGGTTTGTACATTTTTTATACTTTATTAATGCATTATAGTTATACATAATGTTAGGGTTCATTTTGACCATAATCATATATGCATGAAATGAATATACTTTTCTCCACTGCATTCTCCATACTTCCTCTTTTGCTCACTTTCTTTCTCTTCCAAGGGTTTTTTTTTTTTTTTCTTCTTCCTCACTTTGGAGCTCTTGTGAATAATGCCTTTATGAATTTTCATTTGGTGGTCAGATTGTGGGACATTTGCATTTATTTCTTCAGGGTTCAATGATGAGGTCATAGGGTAAATGTATGTTCAACTTTATTAGAGAATCGGGTAGTTTTCCAAAGGAACGGCGGCATTATTTTACATTCTCAAATCAGCAATGCCCGAGTTCTAGTTGCTTCACGTTTTATCAGTACTTGGTATTGTCAATTTCCTTTCCATGGCCATACAAGCTGTTTTAGTAAATCTTCAGTGCTTGCGCATTTCAGGCAGTAGTAGCAGTGGACAAAATGAAGAAGACTATTAAAAAGCTTTTAAAACTTTGAGATGTTCCCATTTATCTGTTTCAGCTTGCTAGACTTTGCATTAATTGGCATTTTCATCTCTTTACCTATAAATTACAGAGTAGCCATGATTGGTAAACAATTCTTCCTGCACTGCAAAGCTTCCAGGGACTGTTATTTCTGCTCGCAGCCCTTAGCTTGTTTTACTCCCAAATGGATCCATATTTTTCAACCTCCTTTAAAAGAATTACCCATCCAGATACCTGCAATTAAATCTGTCTTATAAGTTATAAGGGATTAATGCTGCCTTAGTAAGTTTCCTGATTTAAAAAATAAATCTCTAGTCGACTCTTACTGATAGCAAAATTAAGGTTACTAATTAAATGTTTATATTTTTATATATTGCACCAAAGGTACTTATTTTGAATTTGCTATTCTGCTGGTTGAAAATAATAGCTGCCTTCTTTAATGATAGTTTAATTATTTTAAAAGAGTTTTAGATGTATAAAACTTGAAATATTGGAATTAAATTACATTCTCTTCAGTAACATACTCCACATGTTAATATTTTATCTGATTTACATTATTGTTTTTCACTAACAACATAAACGTTGACTTCTTTTTTGGAGTCATTTGAAAGTCAAACATAGCATTCCTTTTTTTCTGAAGTAGTTGTGTTTTCCTAAAACTATGTGTTATTTTACCCAACTACAGAACAGTGATCAAAATAAATCATTAATGTAATAGTATTCTGTAAATAGGTGAGTTTTTCTTATCCCATATACAATCCATAGTAACTTGGAATTATTATTCTCATCTCTTTCTTTTATTTTAATGCCATCTAGTTCTGTTTATCACCTATCACCTTGACATTTTGAGAGTTGGGGTCATTTGTTTTATAGAATGTTTCTTAATTTGCATCTGTCTAATGCTTCCTCTTAATTAACTTTATGCTTTTCCATGGATAAACTGATGCATCTTTCTCAGCACATTATATTAGAGGCAAAAAGTACTTATTTGTCCAAGTATTGCTGATGAAAACTTTGATCATTTATTTAATGTAGTGATTGTCAGAGTTCTCTCTTTTTTCTTCATAGTTTACTAAGTGTCTTGAGAGGAAAACCACAAGACAGTACAAATAATCCCTGTGTTCGTCTCATCACTAGCACCCATTGGTGATATATTCTTGAAACAATTATTAGTAAGTTGATTGCCAAATGTTGAATCACTATATCTATCATGTCTTCTACTTTTCTTACCTGTAAGAGTATCCCTATTCTACTAAGGGATCTTTTTTCTTTTTCCCTATCATATATTTATTTGTGAATTCATTTTTATTTGTGTATTATCATTTTACATTATGGATTGTGATATTTTATTATGACTTTTTTGATGGTCAAATTTTCTAGAAGTTTCTTTTATAATTTTATTTTTGAAGCTATTATGAAATTATATACTTCATATTAAACTATCATCATTAGATGCTGTGTACAAGTCCATTTCATCTCATGACAGAGATCAATACGTAATACATATAAGAGAAGTTAAATAGATTTGATAAACATATTTTATTTCTCTACTTAAATAGACTGTTAGGAAGAATAATGATTATGCCTTAAAATCCTGAACCTGGGAATCTGTTAAAATTTCATAATAATAGGGACTTTGCAGATAGAAATAAATTTACTAACCAGTTGAAATTATGCAAAAGAAGTCATCTGGGATTATTTGAGTGGAACAGTGCAATCATGTGGGCCTTCACAGCAGAAGAAATGGAGGCTGAAGATTCAGAGAAGGAGGAGGTATGAAAAGGAACCAACTTGTCCTTGTCAACTTTGAAGATGAAGATGGACACAAGTCAAAGAATGTGGGTGTCCCTAAAAGCAGGGGATAGTTTTCAGTTGACAGTTGGCAAAGAAAGGGACCTCATGACAAGAAACAGATTTCTTCTAACACTCTGAATGAGCAAGGCATCTCGGTCTTCTCCAGAGCCACCAGAAATGATCACAGGCTTGCTAGAGCCTCGATTTTAACCTGGTAAGAACAGGTCAGATACTTCTACAAAATTGTAAGGTAATCAAGTTTTCCTACAATTGAGTCAATGTTTATGATGATATCTTATGACAGCAATATAAAGCTAGTACAGATAGAGATTATACGTATTTGAGCTATCATCTACCTATCCATATTTTATTACATATTTTCTCATTTTTTCTTCTCTGATTCTCTGCATCTTTCTACCTCCCTTTGTGTCTCAATCACTTTCTATTATGTCTTGATTTTTATTTTCTCTCTCTTTCTCTCTCCATATTTCATATTCCATTTATGAATCTTAATAACTAACTTAAACACTTTCCCTACAAACCAGGAAGATAGGAACATAGAAGAAATCCAATAAACATGAATTAGTGGAAGAAATCTTTAAACTTATGAAAGCTGGAAGCCTAACCTTTATGTTTTTTTGCAATTTGTTTTTACTGCTTCCTTAGGGGAATCACTTAAAATGGTTGTGACTTGCATGTTACGTAAAATATCCCCAAAGACCTACGTTGCCAAGCCACATATAACGTGGTGATATTTTTCTCAAAAGACTTTAATATAGCTATCAGTCTTCTTAAAAAATAGCATTTTTCCCACATTGAAAAGCATCATTGAAACTTGTGGTAAATATTATTAAATAGGCTGGAACAGGTTTAAATGTTTAATGGCATGCAGGGCATAAGCCATTTCTATTTATAGCTGAGATTGGTGGATTGGACAGGTATCTAAAACTTTATGTAATTACCATATTCTGGAGAAGTTGTGGTTAAATTGTACTTTTATAAATCAAACCATGTTTTAGAGTACTTACTAAGGTCAGCTGTAAGAAATCATATAGCAAATTGTTTTTTAATCATTATTTTCAATGGCCTGTTGAAGTATTAAGTAGATGTTAATAGCAGAGAAATTTCAAATTTACTTTGTAACTTATGGAGATGTATTTGATCATTAGCTTTAACTCAAATGCTATTTTAAAGGTTTCAATACATTTGGAATCACAGTGAAAATGAAAATTAAAGGAAGAGAATTTATTATTCCCTTTCCTGTGAGTCCTTGCCCATTTTATCATTTTTGTACATATGAAGTTGCATGAATTACTGTTTCACTTTCACTATATTATTGCAACAGCTGAATATACACAAAACAACTTTACACCTGTTCATATAATGTGTGACACAACTCAGTATTTCAAATTATTTCCTGTCTGTCATTTTATGTCAGTTATTCATTGTGGTATACTTCATATTTAAATTTCATCAAATGAGAAAGTTATGGCCATAAAATTCCTGAAAAGTTCAAAATTCAAGAACACCAAGACTCCTGTTAAACCTGTCAGCAGAAATTTTCAAGAAATAAAATTTTCTATATTACTGACATAGGAAAATCACAATGAGAACATAAAGTCAAGGAAAAGAAAATTATCCTTAGGAAGTATCAATTAAGATCCTTCAAGTATACGAATTTTACCTGGTGAGAAGTGGAAGGCCGAAAGAATTTCTACTTGTACTGAAGTAGAAATGAGTGAAAGACAATATCACAATTGCCAACAGTTGAGGCCACTGATCCCAGGGCTCACTGTGGAGATGAAGAAATTGTAAAATGTAAGCATTTTGCTTGTCTTTCCTGGACAGTCCATATAGACTCATACTACTACCTCCTTTAAGGCAGATCAAATTTCCTGTTTACTATACTTTGCATTTCTTATTGCATATATCCTTAGGAAATAGCATAATTTGTTATGCTATTACATTATGCAATATACATTAATTTGTTATAGATAAAATGCAGAGCAAAAGGCCTGATTTCTCATCCTGTGCCTACTTGTGAGCAGGAAGATCAGTTTGAAATGTATGTGAGATATAAGTTGAGCTTAGTCTTCAGTGTCACTTCTTGGTTGTTTTTAGTCCTTGGTGTCTCTGACTTCTTGCTCTTGATTCAGCCTTATTCTTTCAAACTCCTTTGCTCTGTGATAGGAAATCTAAAAGGTTGTTTTATACTGAAGTATTTGAATTAAAAGTATCCTTTGTGCCAGATAAATTTTAGTTTTTACAGAAATTGGAGCCTTTGATGAATGCTGGCTCATACAGTGGATCCATCCCTAATATTTTAAGGAGTCTTCACTGTTTTCCAGAGTGGCTGTACCAGTCTTCAGTTCCACCAACAGTGTGCTACTGTTCCTATTGCTCCACAACCCCTCCAGCATTTGTTACTGTTTATAGTCTTCAACTTTGCCAGTGTGACTGGAGTGAGGTGAAATCTTAATATTGTTTTGATTTGCATTTCTCTGATTACTAGTGATCTGGAACAGTCTGTCATGTATTCATCGTCTTGCTCGATTTCCTCTGTTGAGAAGTTTCTGTTTAACTATCTGGCTCAGTTGTATATTGGATTGTTGGTGTTTTTGATATTGTTTTTTATTAATTTGTAAATTTTGGATATTAGTCCCCTGTCAGAGGAATCACAGGCCATGATTATCTCCCATTTGGTGAGTTCTCTCTTGATAGTTTTGACCAATTACTTGGCTGCTCAAAAGCTTTTTAATTTAATGGCATCCCACACATTAATTCTTGATTATAATGTTTTGTTTGTCTTGTTGAGGAAGTTGTTGCTATCTCCAACATGCTGGAATATTGCTGCTAATTTTTCTTCTAGGAGTTGTATGATAGCTGCTTTAATTCCTAATTCCTTTATCCATTTTGATTTTATTTTTTGTGCAAGGGGAGGTATAAGGATCTAGTTTCAGCTTCCTACACATAGCTGTCATTTGCCCAGCACCCTTGAATAAGCTGTCTCCTCTCCATGTTGTGGT
>PVKS010051647.1:0-11049 GCA_004027875.1 Aplodontia rufa | reverse complement strand
TTTTAGTCCCTCAGGAGGACTCCTCCGTTTACTTTTAGTCCCTCAGGAGGACTCTTCCGTTTACTTTTAGTCCCTCAGGAGGACTCCTCCGTTTACTTTTAGTCCCTCAGGAGGACTCCTCCGTTTACTTTTAGTCCCTCAGGAGGACTCCTCCGTTTACTTTTAGTCCCTCAGGAGGACTCTTCCGTTTACTTTTAGTCCCTCAGGAGGACTCTTCCGTTTACTTTTAGTCCCTCAGGAGGACTCTTCCGTTTTAGTCCCTCTTCCGTTTAGTCCCTCAAGAGGACTCTTCTGTTTAGTTTTAGGTGCTTAACATTGATTTTCATTGGCCCCGTACGGGCCACCAGTTGTCCGGTCCCGACCGGCAGGGACCGGACAAAGCATTCATTCCGGCGGGGAACTGAGGTTAAAATAGACCCACTGGTCTTAAGTTCTCCAAACGCTTTATTTCTCCCTTAACCGCAGCTAACGGCCTCCAGGCGCTTCCTGCCTTCCCTCTCAGAGTCAAGGCCCTTAAGGCATTACATTTAGAGATAAGGCTATTGACATTCAGAATCCTTGTTTCTACTGCCATACCAGAGTCCCTGTTTCTGCAGCCGAGGCTTTTACTGCCTGCTTCTTCCACCGCTGCTGATCTCTCCGCCGTCTCTGCTGCTGCTTCTTCCATGCTTCTGTGCTTCTGCTTCAGGACAGGGCGTGTTGCTTCTTCTCTGGCTGCTTTCTCCTTGGGCCGCTTCCTCGCTTGCTGTCTGGCTGCTTCCTTCTTGGGCCACCTTCCACACCCCTACCTGACTAGCTGCTACTCTATTTATCCATTACAATAGCCAATAGGGGTATAGTGAAACACGTTTATAAAATTGTACCAATGAGTGACCAAATAGCTTAGTCCTGCAGTCAGGCATTACGTCACTAAGGAAGATACAAGCCAGCTGGGTCAGAGTTGTTTACCACCAATTCTTTTACAAGCCAGCTGGACCTCATGTTGGGGGATCCCCAACAGGTGACATTTTTTCAAGTGTTCACTGTGGCATGGTCGAAGGCCTTGCTTTAATGAACTAGTTCAATTCTAGCAGTATCCTTATGATTATAGCTCTCACGTTACAGAAGAGGAATCAAAGGTTCAAGTCCAGAAGGCTGCTGTAGAGAAGGCAGACAGGAGCAGTGGTGGCCCTGGTGGCACAGTGGGACGACCAGGAAATGGGGCAAAAGTGTCGAATTGAACGGAGCGGTGACGTCAGGATTGGAGCCTCTGCTCATGATCACCTCCACTTTTGTGTGTTTCAAACTAATTTTTACACTGGGATAATTTTAATGCCTTCTGTGACTTTGACAGGCTGGGCTCTCCTGATCTTTGTGAAAGCCCTGGGGTGAGTTTGGGAGCAGCACCCTGGCTCTTGGGCCGGGGTGGGATCCATCCCCTCCCTCCCCCGCAGAGCAGAGAGATCCATGGCACATTCCTGAAACCCGGCCAAGGCGTCCCTGGGGAACCCTCGGAAACAGCTGCAGCTAATTCCAAGCCATTAGGCTGCTATGAAATTGCATGTTAATAATTTTGGAATAAAAGGAAGTTCTTTAAGGAGTACAAGATATTTATTAGATATTTACAGATTGCTGAAGCCGGGGGCATGTGGGATGATGTAAGAATGTTATATAGGAAAAAAAGGATTTTCCTGAGCATTGTATATGTTCACTGCTGTTTTTATTTTTATTTTTGAAGTCATGAAATAATGTGGAGCCTTTGATAAAAGAGAAGGTGGCTGCTGTTTGTACTGTGGTCCATCCATGTGGGTGGATTACAGATTGCCTTTCTGATCCCCTAGGGGGCAGCAATGTCTCTGTCTAAACAGTGCTTCAGGAACATCCCAGGCCTGCAGTGGCTCTCAGACTCCAGCATGTGTCTGATTTACCCAGGGAGCTTGTAAACATTTAGATTCTGGGCTCACTGCTACAGAACCAATTACCCCCGAACCTAGCGGCTTAAAACAGTAAGGAACATCCGATGTCTCCCACGGTTTTTGAGTCAGGAATTAGGGAATGACCTGCTTGGTTGTTTCTGGCTTGTGGTCTCTTAGGATGCTGTGGTTAAGATCCTGGTCAGTGCTTGACAAGGGCCGCAGGATTCATTTCCAAGGTGGCTCTGTCTGTGCCGACTGATGACAGAAATCAGTTATCGGTTACATTTTCCATAAGTGAACTTGAGTGTCTTCTTGATATGGAGGCCAGCTTGCTCCAGAATGGGTGATCCAAGAGAGGGCAAACTAGAAGTTGCAATTTATTTTATGGTCCGGCCTCAAAAGTTACTTGAGAGGGGTGGGGGTCTGGAGCAGTGGCTCAGAGGAAGAGCACTTGCCTGGCATGCTAAGGACCTGGGTTCAAAATAAATAAAATTGATTCTCTCTCTCTTCCCTCTCTTAAAAAAAAAAGGAAATTACTTGGGTACTTCTGTGAGGCCATTTTGCAGGCTGGATGCCACAGCTTGGGAGTTACTGATCTCCTACATGGGTGGGTAGAGCTCAAGGATCCTCCTTTGTTTACAAGAGTCCAGGTGTCCTGTTTTGGGCAGTCTGAGCACCATACTTCTTTCTTTCTTTTTAAAAATTTTTTATTAGGGATGGAGCAGTGGCTCAGCGATTATAGTGCTTGCCTGGCATGCACGAGGACATGGGTTCAAATCCCAACACCACATACACAGCTAAGTGTTGGAGCAATGAAGACCAGATGAAAAATTAAATAAAATTGATTTTCTCTTTCACTGTCACTCTTTCTTTAATTTTTTTTCATTAAGGAGTTGAGTTACTGTACAATCATAAATGCATATAAAGTGACAGTATGATATGCATTTGTTCCTAAATCAGAATTTCCCTCATATTGTCCATACCTCAGTCTCTTGATTCTTCTATATTTTGCCCCTACAGGAGATATAAATGTTTAGATTGTGAATTTTCCGGAACTAAATGATTGTATAAGTACTATTTGGGTTCTCAGGGAGGTAGAGAGTATGCCTCATTGTTGATTGTCTCCCTAGATCCCTCCTTCTCCCCTACATCTCTGGCTGCCCTAGATTATGTGTTGCTACACCTTTGCTGGGTTTAATACAGGAGTTTGACAGCCTTTCCCTCAAGCCTGAGTTTTTGAGCACCATATTTCTGAAGACTAGAGTATCCATCGTTACATCCATCTCTGAATGTGTTTGTAGGATAAATGCCCAGAAGTAGATGTCCTCAGTGAAGAGGGAGCCCCAGGTTAAGCCTGTTGGTGTCTGTGTCCACACGGCTCCCTAGAGAGGAGCCGCAGCCTACACCCTGGACATGGAATCTGGACAGAGCCTTCAACCACACTGCTTGACAGTCATTTCTTCCACCACTCCTGTTTGCCAAATTTTAGGGTGTAGATTGAAAAGGAAGGGGGGCCAGAGTAAGGAGAATAAATATATTTGTGCTTCTTCTCTAACATTAGTCATATTCCAGAGTTGGTGGTGGTAGTAGTAGGTTATCAGAAAAGGACAGTAGCCCAGTACGGAATTACTGGCTCGGTAATAGGTTCCCCTTCAAGGTGGCTGCAAATGGACTCTTGTAATTGGCTTGCCCTGGGATGCGGGGTGAGGAGGTGAGGGATGCTCCTTTGGTTCATGTCTATAGTGGAAGAGCTTGGACACGCCTGAAAATGACCCATTGGTCTGTAAGAAAGGCACTGGGCAGAGTTGCTCAGTGGTTAAGGACCCGCACTTTGAAGTCACACAGAGTGAGACGCTGGGCCCAGCTCTTCCTTCTTTGATTAGGAGAACTTGGATGTACTTGACCCTTCTGAGTCTCACTTTCTTATCCTGGAAAATGGAGGTAATTATGACAATAAGGTTGTCATAATTTGAGATTGAAGACAAGGAGAACCCAAACAATCACATCTGGGGTCATTTGGACAATCAGATGCTAGCTGGCCATCCTACAGGGATATGGGCTGGATGTGACACTCAGTGTACCTTTCCCTTCTGCCAGTAACATCACTCAAATTTACCGCGGGGTGCTAGCTCAGCCTCTTATACTCAATGAGGCAAGGCCCTGGCCAATCAGAGAACTTATTGCAGCCCCCAACCACATGGTTGGTTTAGAGAAAGCACATGACCCCAGCTTGTCCAATCAGGTTGAATTTCAGGACTTCGGAGAAAGAGCGTATTCTTTTCCTGCTAAGGGCCCTGAGCAGATGAGATGTAGCCTGGAACTGCTGTCAATCATTTCATCACACTGGTGGAACCACTTGCCTGAGAGTGAAGCCAACATTGTAAAAATAAATAAATAAATAAATAAATAAATAAAATAAAGAAGCAGCAAGTCTTGATGTTGTCTTTTGAGCTCCTCGATCAAGCTGCACTTAAATGCCAGCCGGTACATTCCCCCTCAGTCTTAAGTCAGTTTGAGTTGGGTTTTTGAAACTTGCAAAGCCTAGTATAGCATAATGGTGGAGGTAAATTTATTTTGGAATGTGAAAGCCTCATAAGCAGAAATGATCTGTGTTAAAATGTTCATGCATTTGATATATTTGAGGAGGAAGGGATAGAGTTATATATTTGTGGGATACCCCTTGTCCCTTTGGGGAAAAATAATTATTTTATTTTTTATGCAAAACCAGATATTCTACCACTCCCAGAAAAATGATGGACTCTGTTTGTCAGAGCATGGATGTATCTTTAGGTCAGCATGTCTGCTCCACTGGGCTGAACATGTATTCAGCAATTATTGCCTACTAGACACTCTCCTCTACCAAAATTAGCTTGTTTCTGATTTACAGGGAAAAAATATCGCCATCCAAACCCTGAATGAATAGAATTTACAGTTTTAGCCGTTTCTTCCATCCCTTTTCTCCTAGATCATTGGTTCTTGCTTCTGGCTTATATTAGAATTTAGATACTTGATTTAGCATGAAATTTTATGTGACAGGTTAATTCATTGAGGTGTTAATTTGTGTTTTGCGTTGCTACAGGAAAACAATCAGAATAGATGGGAGTTATTTGTAATTTTTCCCCTGTATTGGAAACTGTTAGAAAAGAGGAAAGAGAAGGGCTACTAGGTAGACATATAATGTCCACTATGGTAGGTACTTCTGTGTTGGTAGAACATCATGGCAAACTAGAAGAGTGGTCATCTGTAGCAGAAGATTTCTTCCAGGGTCCATCAGAACCTCCTCCATAGCCAATGACCAAAATACAAAGCTTGTGGGTTTGCGTCAGGAGGAGGAGCAGGTTCATGGGAGCTGTATGGATTCCATTACCTGTCACAGGACATTGTCAAAGATCCATGACATGCAGCCCAAAGGTTGCTGACCACACAGAGCCCTGTTCCAAGCAGGCTCTCTGCTATCTCAGGGAACTTGGACCTTTTATTCACCCTTCAGTTGCAACCTGTGACTGATGGCTCCAAGTGGGTGGAAGGAAGAATGACTTTGAAGATTAGAGAAAAGGCAGGAACAGTAAGAATGGAGGGAATTTCCTCAACAGCAGAGGGACTAGAGCTCAGCAGATGCCTCTTTCCAGCCCATCACAGAGTCCTGGGGAGATGGCTGCACCTCCACTAGTGGTCAGGGATAGGAAGGTGTGGAATGGCTGGGGACACTGAAATAAGTCAGGACAATGGGACTCTCTGCTTCCATAAAGATTCCAAACTTAAGGGATTCTGTAACCAGTGAGGTTATGGGAGACTGAAGACCAGAGTCCACCTTGTGCTTCCCAGCCTGATGCTACGCGGCTCAGGTTCTAATGTGACTTTAGAGAAGCAGAAGGACTGCTCCAAAATATGGAGGTTGAATGTCTTGCCAACTCTATAGACTGGGGACTCAGAATTGATTTTACAAGTGAGCATGGCACATATTACAAATTTTATTTTGCAGACTGTATCTTTCATTTGAACATTTACTAATGCCAGATCCTGTGCCAACTATTTTAGCATATAATATTGTCGTTACGTTTCAAAGCAACCCTGTGGTATTAAATATTATAACATTTTATAGATGGGAAACTGAGTCCCAGGAAGCATATGTTATTGGTGCCCCTTGCCAGCCCTCACCTGTACCCCTTTGGGTTGATTTCAGAGTCCTTGGGTATGATTTCCAGCTCCCAGCAATGGTAGCTCTTTCTTCTAAGGCTCTCTCTGGCTACTGGAACCTCCTACACACAGCAGTCCAGAAGTGCCAGGGAGTTAATGCACCTGGCAGCCTCCCTTGAGATCGATAGGTGGGAGTTAATGTATTAACACCCCAGCTCCCTTGATGTCTGGGTGGGTTACCCTGTGTGTTGTGTTCTACACTGGAACCACAGCAGAATTGGGCTCCAGCTGCCCACAGCAACACCTTCCTTCATGCACAATCCACTGTCCTGCTAGTGCTTCAAGGTCGCCTTCTGCATCAAATACTTGCACTTGAATCCATTCTCAGAGTGAATTGCTGAGGGATCCCAAACTAAGACGCTTGCCCATGGTGAGTGGGAATTGCAGGGCTGGACGGTGAAGTCCCTTCCGCCTGTCCGTGAGGCATCTGTCCTTAGCCACTGCACTAAAATTTTCTCTTAAACCTGATGGCATTTTGAGCATGTGTTAGTGAGGCAGAGAAAGCTAGGCAGTCAGTGTAGACAGAATAATGTGGGTTGATAAGAAGGAAATTAGCTGGTGGTCATTTTTTCCTGAGAAGGCAAAGAGCATTCCACTGCCCTAAGTAACCACAGGTGCATATCAGCCTCACATCCCCTCTCCCTAACAATGGAGATCCAGACAGCGACTCCCCTCTGCTAATAAAGATGCTTGTGGCCCAGGATCAAAGACTAGGTCAGACCAGAATGTTGTACTCAAGCTCCTAAGCATGGGGGAGAGAAGGCAATGATTAACCAAGGGGGGAGAATCTGGAGAGATTGTAAGGAAGATGAGCCGGAGCCCCTCTTGGAGTTCTCTGCTCCAAGATTCCCTTCTCCTGGAGAAGTTTTTTCTTTATATCCTTTCTTAAATAAATCTGTTTGCTCTGCTTGTGTCAGTGTCCCTTGGTTTCATTCTTCAACTCTGAGAGGACATGAACCCAACATCCACAAACCCGGCATCAGATGGGGGCTCTCTGGGATATGGATAAGATCACCACAGAGGTAAGGTCTCTGCAAGGTACAGCTTGCATCTTTCCTGTCTCTTTCGTTCTGGACGTCAGTAAACTGGGCATCCATTGGTCATTTAAATGAGATTAGTGTGACTGCCAGTCTTGAGTCTTGGATGACAGGTTTCACATCCTATTACGGTTCCTAATCTCCTGCCTTCAGGTCAGGCATGTTAGACTCTGTAAGGGTCATTTCCAATTTTTCTATCCTGACTTGGAGTGTCTGGTGTTAGTAGACAGTTCCCCTCTGATCCTGATTAACTGTGGATGCAAGGAGTTGAGTGAAGGAGTGAAACAACTGAGAGATTATGGCCAGGGCTACTCCCTGGTGGATCTCAAAGGCTTTTCCCCAGACCTCCTCTCTTGACAGCCCTTAGGAGTATCCTACAAGTAGCCAGTAGATTGGACAGTGCTGAGTGAACTATCCAGAAATTTATACCTTCATATGAGCCAAAATCTTCCTCCAATGCTCGTTCCTCCCGGGCACCGCCTTCCCTTGCTGATCAGACTCTAACCATCGAGAAAGGGACATTTTGTATAGAGTGGTTAATGAGAAAGGGTCTAACTCCCCTCTGTTCACAAACTGAGACTTTATAAACTTACAGGAAGATAACTCTGGTTTTTCCTTAATGGATAAACTCTCTTTAAACACCAAGCACCTGACAGTCAGTTTTCATGGCTGCTGGTCTTAAGACTCAGATCACAGGCTGGCTGGACAGGCAGGACTGATCCCCATTCACTTAGGCCTTGGGAATGTTGGTCCTGACTTGCTCCAGTTTCCTTTCTGTGGGAGAAAGTTAATTCATGAGACAACTGAAGGTGGCTGACTGGGGTGACTCTCTAGTGCTGCAACAAGGTCTCTTGTCCCAAGTCTGGCCCCCAAAACACTCAGGGGTGCCAGGATTGACCACTATCTGTTTCTATTTGTTTCTGACTGACTTGGCCCAATGGTGGAGGGCACCCTCACCAGGTGAATCTCAGATCCTGAGATGAAATCTTGGTCTGATCTAAGATCTTTGGGAAATAGGTGACCCATTAATCCCCAGATCATGGCCCAAGCAATCTCTCCCTCTTCTGAAATGCTTCTACTCTGTCTGTTCCTGATATCCATCTCTTAAACAGGGACCCATTGTGAGAGAGATCGCCAAGTTAGAGCTCCGTTAGCTTTAACATCTTTTCTTCTGTAACTTCCTCATCTGGCAGGAAGAAGTCAAAAAGTTTTGTGTCAGAGTAAACCACCTCTCACGTCTCCTAGTTCAGGAAGTCAAATTGTTTATTTTCTCTAGTGGGGATCTCACCCAGAGCACTAACAGGCTTGCCTTCCACTTCAAATTAAGGAGCATAATATAAAATCATGGGCCTGTGAGTATGAGAACTCAAAGAAAGGGAAACATGTAAGGCGAATGTTCAAAGGCACAGCTAGTTAGCAAATATCCTTCCTTATGTTATCCTCCATGCTGAGTGAGGCCTCAACCACAGTTGCCTCTAGGCTGCTTTTCTACTGTGGGGTATTACTAAGTTTGTAGTGGCCAAGGGAATGCTAATAAGGCCCTTTGGTCTTTGACATGTGGCAATTAAAGACCTTTGTATCCTCACTGGTAAGGCAGCAGTAAATTCAGCAGGTATAGGTAAAGACTGATGGGATTGCTGACCATCAGAAGCCCCCTGGAAAAGGACAGCCACATAATCCAGGTGGGAGTTTTGTTCTCACACATTATGCCAGGTCCACCACTAGGCTGCATAACTCACAAATTCCCAACAAAGTCACATCATTTTCCTGGCCTCCAGAGAAAAGTATCAATTAGCAGTTTGTTTGCAAAAGGGAAGGAAATGCCTGCTAGTTACCTGCATGATAGCCATCTAAAATGCAAACTACATGAGCTGATGCCTAAATCAGTTTGAGACCAGAGGGAAAAAAGTCTTGAAGTGCTACTTTTAAATTCAAATGGCTGTGAGGACTAAGGGACTATGATTACTCTTTTCTTACACTTTGAGATTCTAGCAGGAGAGATGAATTGAAAGGATCTGGAAAGGTCAGCTGCTCCAGGTTCTAAGCCTCTAGAGATGCTTAAGAGGCCTATATTCTTGTCCTTTTTTTTTAATATAACAGGTACTCAGCTTTAGAAGCTGATAGGTCAGGCCCAAGAATATCACGAGACACTAAGTCGTGTGGAGTTTTCTCTTCTCTTCTCTTCATTTGGACACAAAGAAGGAAACTGGAAATATTCCATTATAGCTTTTCTTTATTCTTAAAGAAAAAAACTTCCCAATGATTTCACAAGGTTTCATTCTTTCCATTCCTGGGCTAACTCTAACTTGATTCAAAACTGAGCTCTAGTCTGCTAAAGATGTTCACATGCCCCTTTACTAGGATAAATATGGCCGTTTCATTTTTTAGGGTTTAAGCTCAATTTTACTGGTGAATTCACCTATCATTTTGTGCACCTAAATATATTTTTCAGTCAGTCTTGTTTTACCTAACTAGTTTTTAATTGTGGGTTTTTTTTATTACTATCTTTATTCAAAAGGTCAATTATTCAAAGAAAGGCTCCAGAGTCAGTGTTTCCTGTTGGTTTTTTTGTGTGCACACCTGTCACAGGTGTTTGTATATGTGTGTTATATGTTGCATTCAACGTGGTACCAAATTGGCTTATTGATGAGCACTCATGAACTAAATTTAAAAAGAGGAACTGGATCCAAATAACTTTTAGTTCATGTGACTTAAATGTTTAGAAAGAGATTCAGTTTAAACAGGTTAAACATAAGAGTAAAGGTATGTTTAAGATTACTGGCCCACATGCTTTTCTAGATGGTCAATCAACAGACTGTTGAATTCTATAAATGTTTAAACTGGAATGTTTATTGCTTCTAGGATTTTTCTTCAGCAGGAGAGAAATGGCTTGTGCTGTTTATCTACACTTGTCTGTTATCTTGGTCTTATGAGTAACTTAAATTTAATTTTTAAATTACGTAAATTACATTTAACATAAATGGGATTCATCTACATAAAAGTGTTTGTTAGAGGAGACACCTAATTGATTTGCAAAGTCAAAATGTTAAAATATCAACTGCTAAATAAATTCAAGTAATCTTGACTCCTTGGTTTCTACAAGATGACACATTTGGGTTTAAGTGTGTTCTTATAAATTCTACAAGGTAACATAATTCAGGTTAATTAAGTGTGTTTTATAGATTGGTAACTAAAAATATAATTTAAGATTGGTTTTTTCTTGGTCTTCATCAAAAGCAAGGTTATTAAGAGTTAAAATTCTAACAGATGCAATTCTTTGTGCAAAGAGCACAAAAGGTTTCAGCTGTGTTTCAATTAAAAGTACTGTAAATAAAATATTTCATCTTATTAAGAGGAGTAATTAGAAAATCCAGAAATTTAATAAGGATTATTTCAAAATGTAGATTTAAGCAAGGCTCAAAAGTAGAAAACAGATACAAAACGTTATAGACATGGACATATACTTTGATATAGAAATTAGAATGAGAGAAGTGTTCCTGAATGAAGAAAGAAATGTTTCCAGATGAAGAAATACAGAGTGTCTAAGTAAGTTGCAGAAGATTTGTGGAGGGTAAATCTCAAAAGTCTGTGTGGGATTAAATTAAATATAATTTGCATAATTTAAAGTTATTTAAATTTTCGGGCTCTGTACCCTTCCCCCACTCTGGGGGAAGTCTGCTCTTTTCCATATGTCTTACTTTCTATAATAAAATTCATCTACTATGTTTTAAAAAAATAAAGTTATTTAAAGTTTCACTTAAGTTCAAATGTTAATGTTCCATTATGAACCAGAATCTAATTCTATGTGTTGAAGTAACAGGGATTTTTTTGTTTTTTAATTAGAAGTATATAGAGATACAATTGAGGGGGAAGCATTATTAAAACAACAGTAATCAATGTATATATACTTTGTTATCCAG
>PVKS010051646.1:0-11056 GCA_004027875.1 Aplodontia rufa | reverse complement strand
TTATAAAGGGAAAGGGAAGGGAGGGATAAGGGAGGGTAATTGGGGGGGGCACTTCTGGAGATAATTGCAATATCCAGAATATTTACACATTTTATACACATTTTATATTATTTTGTTAAAATCGTGTAAGGTTGTTCAAAAAATAAATTAAAAAAAAAATAAAAAATAAAGGTGTTAGCGTATCACTTGGGAATTATAATGAATATATTATGTTTATAACATTCTAGTTTGAATTCATACCAACTCAGTTTTTATATCACACATTCCTCTACCCTACAAAATGCAGTACTTTTCACTCTATGTTATTATTATCACAAATTACATCCTTATTCCCTGTGTGCCCATTAATATAGATTCATACTTATTGCTTTATGTGTTGA
This sequence comes from Aplodontia rufa, assembly GCA_004027875.1. Lineage (NCBI taxonomy): Eukaryota > Metazoa > Chordata > Mammalia > Rodentia > Aplodontiidae > Aplodontia > Aplodontia rufa. The sequence goes on along the minus strand of PVKS010051646.1, from coordinate 10,676 downwards.
TAAAGTAATATAAGACTAAAAAGAAAATGACAAATCAAAAATTCGCTAATACTGGATGTTGAAGTCCATTTTTCATTGCTATAACAAAAGTACATACAGGTAGACATTTTATGAAGAAAAGTGCTTTATTTAGCCTACCATAGAGGCAGAAAGTTCAGAATCTAGTGGCCCCATGGATTCAGCACCTAGACAGGGATTCCTTCTCCATGCTCTATATCAACAGATGGTATCATGGTAGAAGTATGTACAAGAAGAAGAAATCACATGGTGAGACAGGAGGCTAGTCAATTGGGAAGGACCAGTTGTAGTTTTTTAAAATACCTGTTTCATGGAACCAGTTGAATCCCATGAGAACTATATTAATCCTTTCCCAGAGCTTGTCCCAATAACCTACTTTTCCCTAGACCCTATCACTTAAAGGTGCTTGTACCTCCCAACATGGCCACGCTGTGGAAAAACAATCTCCTAACACACCAACTTTTGGAATTCAAATCAACTGATAATCTCACCTTAGCAGCATGTTTTATATTTGTGTATGCAGTTACATTTATAGGACATTTTTAATTCTTCATATAATCTGAATTACTGTCCATAACACTTTCATTTCTCCGTGAAAGACTCCCTTTTATATGTCTTGTAGAATATGTTGACTAGTAACAATTTTTTTTAAATCAAGTTCATCTACTTTTTTCAATCAGGCAGATACAGAATCTGTGGTTTGTAGTTTCTTTCATTATTTAAAATATATAATTATTTAAAGTATATATATTATTATATATTGACACATTATTTAAAATATATATATTTGCCAGAAACAGATTCCAAAACTCCAAGTGAATGCCTAAAACCTCAAATAGTACTGAACTCTATATATACTATGTCTTTATACGCATGGATACCTGGGATAAATTTTCACCTTTTAAATGAAAGGAAGAATTTTGTGGATGTTCTTTGGCATATCCTAATTGCCAGAATCAATATAATTGCAATTTGGGACCATTATTAAATACAATATGTGTTACTCGGACATAACCACTGGAATATTGCAATAGGTGATCTGAAAACCAAGACAGATACTGGTGACTACTGAGCAGTCAGCATACTCAGTATGGATAGACGTGACAAAGTAATTATTCACATCTCAGGTGGGAGGGAGCAGAATAGTGTGAATTTCAGCATTTTACTCTAAATAGCTTCTAATTTTAAATGTAAAATTATTTATTTCTGTAATTTTCCATGTAATGTTCTCAGACTTCATTTGACTGTGGCTAACTGAAAACACTGGGAATAAACCATGGAGACAAAAATGGAATGAGTGTACCATCTCAATCCCTCTAGCTCTCTTGACATCTAATGAGTCTTATTAAGGATCCTTTACACATAAAGAGTTGAGCTCTTGCTTCTTCAAGATTCTTTGTGCTTTGATAATTGCATTATAATATATATTGGCACAAATCTTTTTGTATATCTCTTTTGAAGTTCATTGAGCTTCTCAAATATTTGGATTCATGTGTTTTATTTTTTAACGAAGTTTAAAAGGATTTCACCCACTATTTGTTCCATACTTTTTCTGACTCTATTTACTTCTTCTGTCTTTCTTGAGTTCCAACTTTGTTTATGTTGGTATGCTTCATGGTGTCTTACACATCTCTAGAGCATTGTTACTTCCTTTTATTCTTTTTTTTTTCTCCATGGATTGGATCATTTCAGTTGACCTACATTCAAGTTTGCTAATTCTCTCTTTTTCCTGCTCAAATGTTTCCTTGAAACTCTCTGGAGGAATTTCCATTTCAGTTACTCTACTTTTCAATTTCAGAATTTTGATTTGATTCCTTTCGGTAAAAATCTATCTTTTTATTGCTATTCTCCATTCATACATCATTTTTCTGTCTTCCTTTAACACTTTGTCAATGATTTCATTTAGGAATTTCTACTTAAGACTATTGATTGGAAGTCTTTCTCAAGGTAGTCCACATATTCTCGGGGATGATTTTTGTTCATTTTTCTGTGAACTAGCAATCCTTTATTGTTTTTTTTTCAGTCCTTCATAGTTCTTTGTATAAATACAGAACTTTAAAGATAAAGAAAAATTATATTATTCTTATTTAACAAATTTGCATATATCCAGATATTGACCTGAAGGAATTCACTTATTCTCCCCAACAATCCTATGAAATAGGGTTATTAGTATATCTATTTGACAGATAAGAAAATAAGGCTAGTGAGATTAAATAGCTTGACAAATATCTTGGAGCTAGCAGGTAGCAGAGATAGAATATAAAAGGTGTAGCATTCTAAAATCTGTGCTTTTTATTATACTGTGTATTTTAGCATGATATTCCATGTTTCATTTCTGTATCTACATTTTTAATTTTGTATAAAGAAAGGAGGTGCAAGCCTAGGGGAACTCAACAAATCCAAGTAATCAGTTGGGGAGAGAGCCATAATGTGCCTTGAGGAACTCTAAAGTCAGGGCACTGCCCTTAATGGGACCAGTATGTTACAGGGGCCCTGGTCCCCCAGAATGACTGGGATGCACCCCAGTCAGAGAATGAAGACTAGGAATGGGGAGTCCACAGTGTGCCCTGGGAATGGACACAGTCTGGAGAGGGACCTGAGGCGCTGCAGTTGACAAACTCAATAACATAGTGACTAACTTTTCCCTGAATAAAAGTAATATCAGAAGGGGGAGAAAAACATTAAGTTAAGCAGAGCCTGAAGGCCTATGGATCTGAGGTAGATCCAGGGCTCCATACATCAGCTTTACTTTGACAGTCTGTGCAAGTCCTGGCATAGGAGGCCCCTGCAGACAGACATTGTTGGACATCATGCCACAATTGAGTTTCCCCAACATAAGTCTGATCTGAGGAGCTCCTGGAAACAAAGACTGTGCAGAAACATATCTCCTTATTAATTATGTACACATGGTAGTGGCTATAGAAGCAGACCTTCTGTAAATAGTCTTTGAGAGGCTCTTGTATAAAGTAGAGACAGGGGCATAACCTCCATTTCTCATGGCAATTAAGAGGTCCAGGTTCCATGGGCTCATCTTCTGCATTTCTTAGATCTGTGGTAGGGCCTGGGATTACTTCCTGTGGAACTGATGCTAAACTTGAACTGGAATTTCACCTTGGGCAGCAGAGGAGTCACCTATTGATGGTCATGTTAATATAGGTTGTCTTTCTGATGACTGCACTGGGTGTACTTGATGTGCTCAGGGAATGGAAGCAGGGCTCAGGTTTTATTGGCCCTAATTGCTGGGAACCAGCCCCAGAAAATCTCAGGGTCCCTGAAGGATGAGTGGAGTCAGCACACAGGAATGACAAGAACCTCTGGAGCAAATTGCAAGCAGTCACAGCAAGCTGCTAGAACAAAATGCTGTCTGTTCTTTATTGTCATGTATTTTTATACAGGTAGCAAAATAACACTTTCATTAACTGTTTCATTACATTTTGATTTCTTGGTAATCTCTGACATTAGTCATCAATACAACAAAATTCCTAGACACATTAACCATGATTACCACGCACTGACCATCTGTCCTTGTTTAGAACTGAAGTGACAGACATTGTCTTTAAATCTACTCTAAAATTAAATTTAAATCTAATCTCCTATAATTAATTATGCCATATATTTCTAAGTATTAATTCTATTGTCTTACATAAAGTATAATATTCCTGCATCTAAAATATTTCTTATCTAAAGCCACAACCTATAAAATCTCACTAAGGGGAAATAGAAACTTATGATCTTCTAGACATAGGGCTAGACCATATACTATTTAAGTTCTAACAGCTGCATATTTGAGACATGGTCTATCTGGATAAAAAGATCAATTTCCCATGAGTAAAATTAATTGCAAGCATTTTAATAAAGACACACTTGACTACAGCTACTCCACCTTAAAGGAAATTACTTACTGTGAAGTTTAAATTAATACACTATTCAACCAACTTGTTTTTGAACCCTAATACTTAATCCTAGGTCTAACAATCAATCTTTCAGTAATATTATTGTAAGCTTAGCTTGTAATCTAAAAGGTAGAAACATATTCTGACAAAAAATGTAATTAAAGGGTATAAAAACTTCTTATTCCTCTTTTCAGATACAATTAGGGCACTTAATTCTAATATACGCTTACATATGGTGTTTCTTTGTTCTTTTGTTCTACAATTCCAAGGTGGACTTAGTCTACCAAGTGTTTATAAGAAAGGTGGGCATTGTACATCAGTCCATTTACCATTAATATTAACTATATGCTGACCAAACTCATTGTAAATTCCTGTAAAAGGTAAAAGGGGGGTCAGTAGGTGGAGGACCAATGTATTTGTTAACTTGAGCTGCTTGTGGTGGATACCAGAAGCATCCTCCAATTTTATAGGTTACATAAGGTCGTCCTTGTACAGCTGGATCAACATATTTCTTATCAATAGCCTGTACTTGTGCTTGAACTTCAGGGATCTTTGGAGAGATCAGTAAGGGGGCCATCAACATAGACTTAAGAGTGGAATTTTGTTTTCCAAGATTACCACATGTGATATTGCAGGGACCTTCCTCAACACTCCTCAACAAAGATTGAGTAATGTATTTCTCATGATATTCAGCATATTTTGAAACTGAATAAATTTCTAGGAAAAGTGTAGCACACACAATTCTTTTAAAACACATAATTCCTAAAAGGGATGGTTTTGACAATCTCCTGGAATGCCAGCTTTGCCAGGCCCTTCCCCCAGTATGGACTTTGTCGGACAAAAATCTTGGTGGATATTGCCTCCTCCACCTAATTCAGCAGGACAGCAGGCAGGAATAGAGGAAAAGGTAGGCAGTTTTCATAGCCAGAGAGTGGAGTAGCCAAGTAGCCTCAGAGCACAGCTGTCCACTTCAGTCTACCACCCAGTCTGAGTCCACCTACGGTGCCACTAAAATTTTCTCATTTTCTTGATGTTGGTAAAATATAACACCATTTATATAATGTGTATTCAAAATGTGTATTGATCATTTTTTAAAATTTATCTTTTTAGCTGTACTCCTTAGCATTCAATGTCATTGGATATGATTATATTTGTTCTGAAACTATAATTCAAATTCATACAATTTGTTCATTATTACAGATTGAAATACTGCATTGATAAAAGAATAACCTTCCATCTCCTTCCTGGACTCTGGAAATTACTACTTTCATTTCTGTCTCTAAGAATTTTAGTATTCAAGATATATCATGTAAGTGGAATTATGCAAGATTTGGCATTTTTATTTTAGCTTCATTCACTTAGCATATAATGTCTTCAAGCTTCATGCATGTACTGTGTGTCAGACTTCTATTCTTTTTTAAGGTTGAATAAAATTCTATTGAATGCAACAACATATTGTGTTCATTCATTCATTAACTTATTGGTTTGTATCTGGGATGCTTCCAGCTTTAAGCAAATAATGCTGACATAAACATTGATGTACAAACATCCGGATCCAAGTTTCAATTCTTAGGGGTAAATACTCATACGTGGCTTTGCTGGATTATATGATTTCTATGTCTAACATTTTTTATTCATTTTTATTCTTTAAATAGAAAACATTTAGGAGAGAATAATTGTCATACAATCAAGAACAAATGTGTAGGGGCTGGAGCGGTGGCTCAGCGGTTTCAGCGCTTGCCTGGCAAGCACGAGGACCCAGGTTAAACCCCAGCACCACGTACACAACTGAGTGTTGGAGCAACTAAGGCCATGTGAAAAACTAAATGAAGTTGTTTCTCTCTTTCTCTGTCTCTCTCACTGTCCCTCTCTCTTTATTAAAAAAAAAAAAAAGAACAAATGTGTAATGATAGAGCAAGCCAAAGCTGATGCCATTCCGTGGTTTCCCCCTTGGGTTCCCCATGATTCCATGTTTCCCCCTACTTAATCCCCATATTAATTGGACATCTCATGGAAGTCGAAGGTTCCCCACTGGGTTCATTCCCCCATAGTCCCTCCCTCCAGCCTCCTTGATATCCTTCTTGTTCCCTCCCCACCCTCCAACACCTTCCCTTCATCCTCTAGGATCATAGGCAAGGTTCCCCCTACTGGTATAAAACTTCCTATATGTTAAGGTTATTATTAATTTACCCATCTATCATACTGTTTCCAATTGTACTCTAGCTTCCACAAATGAGAGAAAACTTTTGGCCCTTGACTCTTTGAGTTTGGGATATTTCACTCAGCATAATTGTTTTCCACCTCCATCCATTTGGCTGCAAATACCATAATATTGTTTTCTCGAATAGCTGAGTAGAATTCCATTGTATATATGTACCAAAGTTCTTTAATCCACTTGTCAAATAAGGGGCATTTGGGTTGGTTCTATAGTTTAGCCATAGTAAATTGAGCTGTTATAAACATTGATGAAGCTGTATCTCTATAATATGCTGATTCTGCCTCTTTGGGTAAAATATCCAGGAATGGGATAGCTGGGTCATAAGGCAGTTGCAGCCACAATTTTTTGAGGAGTCTCCACATTGCTTTCCAGAGTGGCTGCACCAGTTTGCAGTCCCACCAGCAATGTGATAGTGTTCCTCTTTTCCCACAGCCCTCCAGCATCTGTCATTGTTCATATTCTTCATTTTTGCCACCCTGAGAGGAGTGAGGTAGAATCTCAGTGAACTTTTAATTTGCATTTCTCTGATTGCTTGTAATGTAGAGCATTTTCTCATGTTTATGGGCTTTATGGACTTCCATTGAGAAATTACTTTTTAGTTCCATAGTTCATTTATTGATTAGATTATTTATGGTTTTGGTGTTTAGTTTTATGAGTTCTTTGTATATTCTGGATATTAGCCCTCTGTCCGAGGTATAGCAGGCAAAAATTTTCGCCCATTCTGTAGGATCTCTCTTGACACTATTGACTAAATATTTAGATGTGCAAAAGCTTTTTGGTTTAATTGCATCCAGTTCATTTATTCTTGACTCTACTGCTTATGCAATGGGAGTCTTGTTAACAAAGGCAGAGCTGACCACCAAGTCATGTACTGTTAATCCTATTTTTTCTTCAAGCAATTCTAAAGTTGCTGGTTTAATATCCAGATCCTTGAACAATTTTGATTTGATTTTGTGCAGGGAGAGAATTAAGGATCCAACTGCAGTTGTCTACATATGGCTGACCAATTTGTCCAACATCATTTGTTGAACAGACTATCTTTCTTCTACTTTATGCTTTTGCCCCTTTATCAAATACTAAATGGTTAAAAATATGGGGGCTTATCTCATAATCTTCTATTCTTTTCCATTGGTCTTCAGTTCTGTTTTGATACAAATACCATGCTGTTTTTGTTACTATAGACCTATAGAAAATTTTCAGGTCAGGAACGGTAATACCTCCTGTTGCCTCTTTCTTGTGAGTAATTGTTTGGCTAATCTGGGTCTTCTGTTATTCCATATGAATTTGAGAATTGCTTTTTCCATATCTGTGAAGAATGACAATGGTATCTTGATGGTGATTGCATTGAATCTGTGTAGGATTTTGGGTAGAATGGCCATTTTGATTATATTGATTCTGCCTAACCAAGAACATGCACTGTTTTTCCATCTACTCAGATCTTATGCAATTTCTTTTTTAAATATTTGATAATTTTCATTGTAGAGATCCCTAACATCCTTTGTTAGATTGCTTTTCAGTTTAATGGTGTCCCACTCATTGATTCTTGGCTTTAATTCTTGCACTATGGGAATCTTGTTAAGGAAGAATGTGCCTTAACTGATATGGTGAAGTGTTGATCCAATTTTGTCTTCTAGCAATTGTGTAGTAATAGCAATTTTCTTATTGAAGACAAGTTCTTATTTGACCACTACTGAGAGGATGGTAGACCACATCACACCTGATCAAGACTACATATTTGGCAGTCATGAAAAGCCTCCAGCTATGTAATCACCATTCCCATTTTCTTAAAGTCTCAAAGTCATTCATAGTCCCTGAAAGGATAAAGGCCTGGGTGCCTTTGTCTTTCTGGTGTAGTTATATTGATTCAACTTGCTTTTATGCTTTCCACTATTACTTTTTCAGTTTTATTTCTTTGAGGGGGCAGGGGTTAAGTGATCAGAACAGATGTGTTAGATTCCTGGAGTCAGGTTTCTGACCTAGGACTCTAGTAACAGGAAGAACATGGCTTTCTCTGCTCCTCTCAGACTGAGTTAAGTTCTTCTGCTCACATATTCTCAAGGCACTCCACATGTACATCTAATAGATAAGTAGTTAGAACATTTCAATATGACTAGTTTCTCTACACTAGGTGATATTTTTAGAACAAAAACCATATATTCCTAAAAATTTTAGCTAAAAGTTCTACATTATACCAATCATATAGACACTGAAAACACCTGCAAGATGAATCAATAAATGATGGATGGATCCACATAGAGATGGGTGAGAGTATGGATGAATATATGTTATAGTTTTTGAAATGCTAAACTCTCCAGCAACTGAACACTAGATTAAGGAGTCAAATGCAAATGCCACATGGACCTGCAGATAGCAGTAGGTTTCCTGTTGTTTCCCTCAGGATTAAACTTCTAGACCTAGGAAGTGAGGAAGGTTAGGAAAAGGATACAGTCACATACCTATTGAGCACAGAACAGATACAAGCCTGAATCAGATGTTCATTCATGGATGGTGAGCCAGGTGTACTCACTTTACTGAATCCAGAAGAGAAAAAGACATTTGAATTTCAGACATAGACATTTTTAAACTAATTACACATATGTGACTATAGGTTGTTTCCTGCATATGATGCCAGCTGAGATGCACATGAGTACAAATCTTTGTCAAGCTGCTCCTACCAGTTTGCGTATGTATTGCATAAAGATACCATCTGCTCAAGTAGGTGAATGATCACAAGGCTGTGACCACTGAAGGGGAAACTTTGGTCTCTTCTGGGCAAAAGCTCCATTTGAATTCCTGGGATTCTACCTTGGACAGAGATAGACCAGATCATAGGAGGGACAGAAATCCCCTTCCAGGTATTTCCAAAAGGGTAGAAGTTTCCATTTTAGAAGTTGAAATAGGTAAGGAAGAGTTTTCCCTGAGAAGGGACAGACAAAGAGAACATTGAACATTTGTGTACCAGATTCAAGCACACATGATTTGGATATGCTATTTTGGATTATTCAAGCAAGTCAGTCAAGATCACTATTTTCAAATGAGTCTAGTGAAGGTTAGATAAGGAAGACCACATATCCAAAGGTGAGACACTTGTATCCAAAGCCCATGAGCTCACTACCACTCTGGGGTACTTGACACTCTTCCAACAAGGTCCTATGAGCAGTGCTTTATGCTGAAGGTTGTTCAGGAGATGAAGAGCATGAACTTGAACAATATAGGCATAGTTATTATCCCCATTGAAGCTCCCCGGAGCGCTTCGGAGCAGACAGTAGGTGAGACGACCCAAGTCAGCTGGGCCGCTCCACTCAGAAGGAGCCAAACAGGACGAACAGCGGCTGGGGGGAAAAATGCAGACTCACATGTGGATGGTGGCTTGAAACTTCTCCGTTTATTTTTCCCGCACATCCGTAGATATAGCGAGAGCAGATTGCTAAGGGACCAATAGTGAAGTGGCAAACTAGCTTATTTCAGCCAATGAGGGACTATTATGTTGGTGGCGTCATCTATCATCGACCGGGAAGATGCAAAGACAGAGAGAGAAAGCAGCACTCCAGCGCAGGCACGTAGCTCGCATTGCTCAGAGCGCGTGAAATGTGACGGGGGAGGAGAGAGAAGTATTATGGCGTCCAATATGGCGATTTTTCTTTTGCACAGAGCCCCAAATTCCCCTATTTTTTTTTTTGTTTGAAGGCCAATAAATTGGCCAGAGACCAGGGTGGGGGCTCCTGTCTTAGGTTATTCCCCTGCTTTTTGGAGAAGTTTACCCGTCTCTGGATACCCGCACAGCCAACGGTCTCTATGGGAAAAAAACCATCATCGGCCAAAAGGGCAATAGAGTTAGCACTGGCAAGTATTGTACTTGGACGTTTACAAGCTGTCAAGAGCAGGAAAGTTAGAGAGAAAAGTTTGTTTTGTCCCAGACAGTCCCTGACTGGCTGGCACAAGACCAGTGTCTTTGGAGAGCCACTGCAGCAAGGGAGTCCCCGATTGGCTGATATAAGACCAGTGTTTTTGGAGAGCCGCTGCATCAAGGGAGTCGATCCGATTCCAGATTCCAGAGTGCTGGTGGGCATCGTGTTCCCAAAGCCAGTCTATGTCGAGTGTGTCTCCCTGAGCAGGAGCACCAGAGTTGGGTGGATTATTATGGTTCCTAGAAGAGATCAGAAGGGGAAGGCTCCTCAGGGGAGTTTGAGTCCCCTGGATGTTCGTTAGTACTGGGAGGGCAATGCTTGAGATCCCTGGCCAGGACCCAAATTGGCTTGGGCTCATCAGTTGGAAATACACAGCCAAATCCTCACCCTGTAGTGATCAATGGGTCAGGGCCTCTCCATATCCCCATGAGGGGATCTCTCCATCTGACCTTGAGAGTCAGGTATGGCGTGCTGGTGGTCCAATGTTTTTGAAAAGGAGAGAAATGGTCTCCTTTGGAAAAATTTAAAATATTTAATGTAAACAGGGCCATTTTTAATTGATCATGAGGGGGGAGTGTTTCCCTTTTTTGTTTTATTAATTGAGATTTAAGGGTGTTATTATGCCTTTCGATTATGGCT
>PVKS010051645.1:0-11061 GCA_004027875.1 Aplodontia rufa | reverse complement strand
AACTCAGTTCCAACATTCCCATTCTCCTCCCTTCCTATTATGCCTTGTTCTTTTTAGATAAATTTGATAATAGGGTGAAACTTTTACATTTTTGTGAAAGCATGCAGTATAGCTTATTCTAATTCAGTCTCCAGTATCTCCCCACCCCTTCTCCTTTCTCTTCCCTCCACTGCTCTTTCTGTTGCTTACTAAATTTTTTTCCCATTTTTAGTGAGCCATTGAATTAAATATTGATGAGATTCACTACGTTACATTCATAATTGGACATGAGCAAGTAAATTGATTCCTTCCATTAACTTTCCCTTTTTCATTTCTCCTTCCTCCACTTCCTTCTCCTTTGACTATTTATCTTTTCTTTTCCTGAGTTTGGGTTAACTTCCACATATTAGAACATTTGGCCTTTCATTTTTTTTCTAGACAGGTTTTTTTTTTTTACTAAGCATGATATCCTCCAGTTTCATCCATTTGCCAGCAAATCACATAATGTCATTCATTCTTGTAGCTGAATAATACCTCATTGTTATGCATATGCCACCATTTCTTTATCCATTCATCAGATGAAGGGCACCTTGGTTGGTTTGATAGCTTAGTTGTTGTGAATTGACCTGCTACAGACATTGACGTGACTGCATCCCTGTAGTATGCTGCTTTTAGGTCCTTTTGATATATACCAAGGAGTAGAATAGGTGGATCAAATGGTGGATCCATTCCAGGTTTTCTGAGGAAACTCCATACTGCTTTCCACAGTGTTTTCTTACCAGATTGTAGTTGAAGAAGGCAATGTCCACCAAGCTTCTGCTGACAAAGTCCAGACTTGGAAGGGCCTGGCAAAGCTGGCATTCCAGGAGATTGCCGAAACCATCCCTTCTAGGAATTGGCTGTGAGCATATGTATTATGAATTTACTGAGAATGGAAAACTTTCTGATTGTTATAAGAATTCCATTATTCAAACAACTGTTGCAGATTGTTGAGAAGAGTGCTTGTAATAGTGCATATAGAAATAATGAAAAATGAAGCTATACTGACTTTAAAATGAAATTGGATGTAGAAAGCAAAAATAATTAGAACTAAGGAGCAAAGAAACAGTATACATAAGAGAAAGACATGCTTGCCTTTTTTGTTCTTGAGGAGATTGTTTTAACTTCTTAATAGTGAATAAGACTTAATAGTTTTTCTTATTTTTGCAGAAGATAGGTTTTAGCTTCTTAGCCCATAGATTAGGAGGCACAAATGTTTTATAGAATAAACAATTATAGGACCTAGCATAACTATAATATATCTAGTAAGGTTATAATAACAAAATAGTTTTAGGTTAAGTAGTTAGTGGGGTTGGGGTTATAATAGTTTATAACATAGTCTAATTAAGAAACCTCTGATTACAACTAGGGAGACGGAATTTGGGGAAATATTTAATTTCTGTTGTTTATCAAAGCAGGTTTAAAGGAACTAAGAACAACATTATCTTTTGAAAAATAAGGCTTCCTCTTACAGTGCAGGAAACAGTCCATGAGAATTTGACCATGATTTTATGATAAAGAAGATATTTTTATGTCTGGTGTCCTGAAGTAGTTTGGACTAGATGGTCACATGTGGTCCCTAGTTCCTAAGAAGCTTTTCATTTATGCTAAGATAGGGTCTCTAGATTAATGTAGTACAGTAACCTTTAAATGCTTCTGTTATCAAATGAGATAATGGTTTGAAAAAACCTCTGAAGGAAAAAAGTAACGGTTTATACCAACTAACTAGACAGTGATTGTGGTGGTGGTGAGGGTGATTGGTAACATAAATTATACTAATGGTTGATACTTCAAGATTACTGGGAAACTGAAAATAGAATTGTATAACAAAGCAGATGATGAAAGACTTGCTTGTGCACCTGCATAAAACAGTCTAACAATAAAGAAGAGACAGCGGTTTGCTCAAGCAGCTTGCTGTGTCTGCTTGCAGCTTGCTCCAGGGTTCAAGTTGTTCCTCTGTGCTGACTCCACCCATCTTTCAGAGTTGCTGGGGCTGGCTCCCAGCATAAAGGCTCATCAAAAATGTACAAGTGTACCCTTGTCCCCACACCCATGTCAAATTTTGTTCATAGTCTTAATTATTGCCATTCTAACAGGAGTGAGGTGAAATTGCAGTGTAATTTTAATTTGTATTTTTCTAATTGTGAGAGATGTTGAGCATTATTTCATGTTTTTGTTGACTATTTTAAGTTTCTTCTTTTGAGAAGTGTCTCTTCAGTTCTTTTGTCCATTTCTTGACTGGGCTGTTAATTTTTGATGTTAAGTTTTCTAAGTCCTTGTATATCCTGGATATTAATGCCCTGTCATAGGTGCAGGGGGCAAATATTTGTTTTCCTATTTTGTAAGTTCTCTTTCACATTCTGAATTATTTCCTTTGCTATGAGGAAGCTTTTACATTTGATGCTATCCCATTTATTGATCTTTCCTTTTATTTCTTGCACTATGGATGCTTTATTTAGGAAGTCAGTTTCTGAGCCAATGTGTTTGAGTATTGGGGCTACCTTTTGTTCGAATAGGTGCAGGGTTTCTGGTCTAATTCCTACATCTTTGATCCACTTTGAGTTGTGTTTTGTGCAGGGTGAGAGATAGAGATTGGGATTCATTTTATCACATATGGATTTCCAGTTTTCCCAGCACCATTTATTAAAGAGACTATCTTTTCTCCAACTTAAGTTGTTGACTCCTTTGTCTAGTATGAGGAAACTGTATTTATCTATGTTCCTGTGTCTTCCGTTCTGTTCCATTGATCTGTTCTGTGTCTATTTTGGTACAAGTACCATGCTATTTTTGTTATTACAGCTCTATAATATATATTGAAGTCTGGTATTCTGATTCCACCAGGTTCACTTTTCTCACTAAGCATTGCTTTGATTATTGTGGGTCTTTTGTTTTTCCAAATGAACTTTATAATTGATTTTTCTAATTTTATGAAGAAAGTCTTTGGAATTTTCATGGGTACTTCCTTGAATCTGTATAGCCCTTTAAAGAATATAGTCATTTTGATTATATTAAGTCTTCTATCCAAGAGCATGGGAGATCTTTCCATCTTCTAAGGCTTTCTTTGATTACTTTCTTTTGTGTTCTATAGTTGTCATGGCAGAGTCCCTTCACCTCTTTTGTTATATTGATGCCCAAACATTTTTTTAAGTGATTGTGAATGGAATTATTTTCATAATTTCTTTCTCAGTATGTTCATCTTTGGAATAAAGAGATGCAATTGATTTGTGAATGTTGATTTTGTGTCCTGCTTCCTGATTGAATTCATTTATGAGTTCTAGAAGTCTTTTTGTGGGGTTTTTGGGATCTTCTAAATATGCGATCAAGTCATCAGCAAACAGCAATAATTTGAGCTCTTCTGTGCCTATTTGTATCTGTTCAATTTCTTTCTCTTGCCTAATTGCTCTGACCAGAGTTAAAAGGAGTATGTTGAACAGGAGTGGTGAAAATGAAAATCCTTGTCTACTTCCTGCTCTCAGAGGAAATGTTTTCAATTTTGCTCCATTCAGAATAATGTTGGCCTTAGGTTTGTTATAAATGACCTTTACTATGTTGTGTTGTTACTTCTTCCATTCCTATCTTCTCTAGTGTTTTGTCTTTATATATTTATTTTTAAAGAGAGAGGGACAGTGAGATATATATATAGAGAGAGAATAAATTTTATTTAGTTTTTCATGTGGCTTTCATTGCTCTGACACTTCATTGTGTAAGTGGTGCTGGGGTTTGAACCTACATCCTTGTGCATGCAAGTGAGTGCCATAACTGTTGAGCTACCACTTCAGCCCCCATTCTAGTGCTTTAAACATGAATGGGTATTGTACCTTGTCAGATGCTTTTTCTGCCTCTATTGAAATGGCCATATAATTCTTATTTTCAAGTCTATTGAAAAGGTGAATTACATTTATTGACTTTCTAAGATTTAAAGAGCCCTGCATCCTTGGGATGAATCACACTTGGTCATGGTGTACTATCTTTTCAATGTGTTTTTGCATGCTATTTGCCAATATTTGTTAAGGATTTTTTTCTCTATGTTCACCAAGGATAGTGGTCTAAAGTTTTCACTCCTTGATTTTATTTTGTTAGGTTTTGGTTTTAGGGTGATACTGGCTTTGTAAAAAGAGAGTTCTCTCCTTTTCTATCCCATGGAATATTTTGAGGATGATTGGTATTAGTTCTTTAAAAATATTGTAGAACTCAGTTGAGAATCCATCTGGTCTTGGACTTTTATTTGTTGGAAGGATTTTGATGGTTGATTTCACTTCATCACTAGAAACTGATCTGTTAAGTTTTCTATTTCCTCTTGGTTGCTATCAGGTATTGAACCCAGGAGTGCTTCAGCACTAAGCCACAAACCCAGCCCTTTTTAAATGTTAATTCATTTATTTAAATTTTTTAGGAGTTAGACTGTTGTGCAATGAAAATGCATTTAAAGTAACAATATGACATGCATTTGGTCTTCATCCAGTATCACACCTTCTTCAGCCATACCTCAGACTATGGAACCTTCCGCATTTCCCACATTTAACAGATATAATTGCCCTTATAAAGACATATAAGATTGTGAACATTCCAGAAATAAATGAAAGCATAAATATTATTTGGCTTCTTGGGGTGAGAGGAAAGAACATTGTTGATTGTCTCACTATCCTCCCTGCTTCTTCCCTCCCCTAACCCCTCATATCTATATTTCACCTAGATTTTGCATTGCTACTATTTAGTTGGGTCTAGTACAAGCACTTGACATCCATTTACCCAAGTCTGGGTTTTGCTCTAGCTTCCACAAATGAGGAAATATATTTGTCACTTGAGTCTCTTGGTTTGGCTAATTTCTCTCAGCATAATTTCTTCCATTGACACCTCTTTACCTTCTAAGGCCATGGTAGCATTTTTTCTAATAGCTGAAAAGAGCTCCATAGTATATACATACCACAACTTTTGGATCCATTCATCCGCTGACAGGCATCTGGGTTGATTCATACTTTAGCTATTGTAAATTGAGTTGCTATGACCATTGATTTTGCTGTGTCACTCTAATGTGATTATTCTAGTTTCACTGGGAAAATATTCAAAAGAGGGATAGCTGGGTCATATGGTGGTCCCATGCCTAATTTTTGAGCAGTCTCCACACTGCTTTACAGACTGGCTATACCAGTCTACAGTTCCACCAACTATATGCTGTTTCTTTTTGCCCCATATCCTCTGAAGCATCTACTATGTTTCTGCAATTTTCATCTTTGCCAATCTGGCTGGAGTGAAATCTTAATGTAGCTTTGATTTGCATTTCTCTGATTTAGAACACTTTCTCAGGTTTTTATTGTCTTGCTCATTTTCCTCTGTTGAGAACTTTCTGTATAGATCTCTGGCCCATCTCCAGCAATCAGGCAAATGTAAATCAAAACTACATTGAAATTTCATCTCACTCCAATCAGACTGGCAATCATCAAGAAGGCAAATAATAATAAATGATGGTGAGGAGGATGGTAGGGGTAAAGAAACTCCAATGAATTGGAAGCACAACCACATTGGAAGCAGTATGGGTATTCCTCAAGAGACAAGAATGGTTCCATATTACCCAGCTATCCCATTCCTTGGTATTGACTGAAAATAATTAATATCAGCACACAATGATGATGCATGCATACCAAAGTTTGAAGCAGCATAAGAAACAATAGCTAAGTTATGGAACCAGCCTAGACTCTAGTTGATAGATGAATGTATAAAGAAAAGGATGCACATATACACTATGGAGTTTTACTCATCCATAAAGGAGACTAGAATTCTGTCATTTGCTGACAAATGGGTAGAAATGAAGAACATCATGCTAAATGAAGTAAGCCAGATTCAGAAAGTCAAGGGTCAAAGGTTTTATCTTATATGTGGAAACCAAAAAAATAAAAAGGAATAAAAAAGGAATCTTGCAAAAATAGAATGGCAATCACTAGAGTAGAAGTGGGGGGCCAAGAACTGAAGAATAAAGTTGACGAATATATACTAGGTGAAAGTATAAATATACCAAAATGATTTCCAAATTTATATATAAATATAACACATAAATTTAAAAAAAATGTAGAAGGAAGACCATCAGTGTAGAGGAAATGTATCAGAGGAGGCATGAGTCAGAGTAGGAGGTAAGGTAGTAATACTGAGTATGGAAATGGAAAAAGTTATGAAGATATAAAAGCTATAAGAAATGAAGAACCATAATTTCACCTCTTTATCCCCAATATGAACAAAAATATTGAAAGTATAATAATGATATTGAAAATGTTTATAAAATAGTAAGAATGGAGTAACAACCCATTGATATTTTTCAGTCAGCAGTGATTAAACTGTATTGAAATATTCTTTGTAAAATATAGGTTACAAAAATTATAATTCAGCAAATATTCAATGCTGATTATGAAGAAACACCCTGAGAACTTGCATTTTTTCAGTGAGATAATTTGGATATTGTGTTGGCAAAGGCCCAAATGTTGAAGGACTAATCTTCATACTGTAAGGTTATTGAGAAGTGAGGTGACCATTCAGAGGTAGGGTATAGCAAAGGGTACTTAGGTCATTGGGGATCCTGGCCTTGAGGATCCCTTTTCAGGTGGCCTCCTCTGCCTCACGTTCCTCCATGATTAACTGCAGGATCACAGGTACAAAGCAACATGAAAAATGACTAAAATAAAAACTTTTGTCTTTAGATTGATTTATTTAAAATATTTGCTGAGCCACAGAAAGCTAACACAATATCTTAGCTAGTATTCATTAGGAAATTATGTATTTCCACATATGTAGGATAAAGCTTTGCATCTGAGATGAAATAAAACTTCCTGATATCATTAATTACACAGAGATCCCTTTGTATTGAAAATAAGCCCAGGAAGGCTTTAGAGTGATGCTAAATGCTGTGTGAACAAGGCCTATGCATTGAGGCTGAGAAGAGAGAGTGCTGAGAACTTAGTGGTGCAAGTGTGGCCTCAGGGATCAGAAATCAACCACCCTGACTATTGAGTTCCTTACTTCTGCAGAATTGCTTTTCAAAGTGCGGACTCTCGGGATCAAAGTGTTAGTACATTAGCTAATCCAAAGTGGAGCTTTAGATATGCAGTTTCCAGGGATGCAAAGACTGCAAGAGTCAGACTGTGATTAGGTCACTGAACAGTCCTGTCACATTCATAAAGCAATACCTGAGCCTCCTTCCAGAGATGGCTTTTCCTGACCAGGTTTCCACCCATTCGCTCAGTGTGCCTGCATTTTCCAAGGACACATCTTCCATGTTCAATACCCCAGTAAGATTTTGAACAGCATTCTTATTAAAAGCAATGAGGTAATTAAAGTCTTTAGAAGATATATTTGAAAATTATATCCTTGTCTCTCTATAATGTCTTAGAATTAATTTGATTGTGAATTTGTACCTTATACTTTGATTCATTGTAGATAGCACAATGCATAACAGATTTAGTGTTCAATGATTAAATAAAGAATTATATGTAAAAAGAAAAATGGATGGAGAAAGACAGAGGAAAATATGAATAGACACGAGCTCACAGTGTGCATGAGATTTCATTTATAAAGCACTTGTTCTCAAAATTCAGCATATAGAAAAGCCATCCTGAGGGGTAACTGAAGTGTATAATATTGTTTTGTTTCAACAATGAATAAGCAGCAATTCTGTAGTGAACATGAATAGATCACATTCACATAAACCCCCCAACTGCTGCTGTTACTGCTCATACATTTTTAATTTATTTTAATTAGACATAGTCTTACATATTGGAGGGAATTTTTACATAGTCATACGCACATGTATATCGACATAGTGAAAAAGTAAGTGCTCATACACTTTTGACCTCAACATTTTTTGTCAGATTCATTCATACCATGAAACCTAGAAACCAAACAGCTGTTTCAGAATTCCTTCTACTGGGACTGACAGATGATCCAGCACTGCAGCCCCTCATCTTCAGCCTGTTCCTGTCCATGTACCTGGTCACTATCCTGGGGAACCTGCTCATCATCCTGGCTGTGAGCTCTGACTCCCACCTCCACACCCCCATGTACTTCTTTCTCTGCACTCTCTCCTTTAATGATGTCATCTTAAGCACATGCATAATCCCTAAGATGCTGGTAAATATCCAAACACAGGAGCAGAGCATCACTTACAAAGAATGCCTCTCCCAGGTCTGCTTTGTAATACAGTTTGCAGTCTTGGAAAACTGTCTCCTTGGAGTAATGGCCTATGACCGCTATGTTGCCATTTGTCACCCCCTGAGATACACAGTCATCATGACCCCCTGCCTTTGTGTCTTGCTGGTTCTGGGCTCTCTGTGCATTAGTTCTGTGGATGGCCTGCTGCACAGCCTGATGGTGCTGCGTCTGTCCTTCTGCACAGTCCTGGAGATCCCCCACTTCTTCTGTGAACTTCCACAAGTCCTCAAGCTGGCCTGTTCCGATACCCTAATTGATAACATCATGATATACGTTTCAGTTGGCATATTTGGTGGTCTTCCTCTCTCTGGAATAATTTTCTCTTATTCTCACATTGTATCCTCTGTCTTGAGAATGCCATCATCAGAAGGGAAGTATAAAGCCTTTTCCACCTGTGGGTCTCACCTAACTGTTGTTTCCTTGTACTATGGGACTGGTTTTGTGGTATACATTAGCTCTGCATTGTCTGACTCCCCCAGGAAGACTGTGGTGGCCTCAGTGATGTACACTGTGGTCCCTCAGATGCTAAATCCCTTTATTTACAGCCTAAGGAACAGGGACATGAAGGAGGTCTTGAGGAAACTCATAGGAAAGACAGCTTCTCCTCAATGATGTGAGATTTTCTTTGGACCTGTGTTTCTAAAGTAAGACCATGTTGAGAGGATTTCTGGATATTCAGAATGCCTGATAGATACTTCCATCTCTACTTTCTTATAAACAACAGGGAAACTTAAACATTGGGTGCATTGTAACTTCTCCTGAAATTGACATGGCTTTTGGTCTAATTCTATTATATTTAATATATGATTCCATCTCTTGAAACAATTTATTTTCCCTGGTTTCACTGAAGCAGAAGCTGATGAAGGGGTTCTAGATTTAGCAAACTCTTTGCTGATGTACTGGTAGAAATAGGTATGCTGAAGGAGGGAAAAGTCCTGCAAAATATTTAAACAATGCTGTGGTTGTATGCACAGCACCAAATCTCCTGGATCATATGGTTGTGAGAGCAGGATAGCTAAGTGCATTTCTACTTGGACTTTAGCCTTCTATTTGCTTTTTGATCAGTTCTGTGATGTTTAACAAATTATTTCAATCTCCATGTCATTAATTTGACTACATCAAGCAGAGCCTGATTTGGGTGCTATTTTGGGATATTTTGTAGACTCTTCTGAAGAAGGAGAGTTGTAGAATGTGGTCAGGGCAGGAAAAGGTGAATGCAAAGTCTAGGTCCTACCTGGAGACTACCTTCAGCCTAACTGCATGGTAAGGACCATACATTTCAACTTCCAGGTTGACCTACTATGAAGCAAATAAATTGATCTTTTATATTGAAATAATTACTGAGATTTCCCCTGAAAAACCATATCCTCTGTGATCACCTTATCATCTACCCTTCTCAGCTTCATTATTTATAAAATTATTAAAATTAGATTATCTTAATAGTTTGAGATGGTTTTAAAATATTGGGACTTTGTGAAATGCAATCAGTTTTTGAAGAAAAAGAATTACTGGGCTTATCATGTTGTTACTACATATGTATATATGATTGTACAAAAACAACTCAATAAAATTTAAAAGGAAAAAAATAAATGAAAATCATTGTAAATACATTGTAAAATATAAAATCATGATACAACAACAAAGCATACAAAATTCCAATACACTAAGTCAGGAAAAATAATATGGTTCATAACAAGGATTAAGAAGTTGGAATGTAGAATTTGAGAGATTAAAATTGAGCCCTACACTAGGTGAGCTCTTCTGTGGACTTGTTTTCCCCAGTCCCAAATTGGTTGCAGAAGATGCAGGTTTTGTGTCTGGAAACAGTGCCAGAGACAGAAAACCAAGTGTCCTTCTCTTGGCCTTCTGATGATATAACTACTTTGGAGAAATGCATGATACAACTGTATTATAAATTGAATAGTGGTCTTCAAAATGATATTTCCATATCCTTATCCCCTCACTGGTTATAATGTACATAAATGATATTCACCCTGATATTATGTAAGTATAAAGAGGATTTTCTCTAGAAATGACCTTATTTCATGTTGTCTGGGTTGGCCTCAACTTTAATTGCCTAACATTTTTGTTGTTTTTGTTTTCTTTTATTTTATAAGACAAAAAAAAAAGACAGGAATTGGATTAATGCAAGTAGTTTTTGATTGCACATATCAGTTTTTTGAGCTCCAAGGAGTACTTATTACACATTTATATGTTCCTGTAAAATTTACTGCATCATTTTCTTTTTGACCTTCATAAGGTTTCAAGGTCATGACTGATCTCTGTCTTGTTTCTCATTTTATCGCTTCACTTCTGAGAGTTTGTGATGTTATTAGGTTTAGCAGGCATTTGATCATTTTCTCTCCTATTTTTTACATGATGTCTGGTAACAATAAAAATCAGAAAGTCTGTTATTAATAAAAGTTAGGGAGCTCTTTTTTGTTACAGTGAATAAAGCTGATTAAAATTTCTTTTTCATGTCTTCTGGAGAAATATAAGATAATATAACTCTTGGGATGCATTTATTTGATACAAGGGTGCTGATTTCCCCCTTTGGGCAGTTGAAGTGAGTTGTCCTAAGTGGTTGAACTTACCTGCCCATTCGATGGTTTTGATGCTCCATATCACCACGATACATTCTCATTTACCCAGTCAACATGGTGGGGTGAAATAATGCTTTGCTAACTTATATTTATTTTTTCATAAATTGACATGTCTTTTCAAATATTATGAAACTCTTACTTTTCCCCATTGGAAAATACATTTTTGAGGTATTTCCATTGAGGTCTTTGTCATTTTGGTAATGTGTAGAAGTTCTATATTTAAGTGGAATTTCAAACATTTTAAAAT
>PVKS010051644.1:0-11061 GCA_004027875.1 Aplodontia rufa | reverse complement strand
TGAGAAAGAGTTAATGTTTTTTTTTTCAAGTTTTTTCCCCTGCTCCTCTTAGTTGTGTATGTGGTTCTGGGGATTAAGCCCAGGTCCTTGTGCATGCCAGGCAAGTGCTCTACGGTTGAGCCACCTCTCCAGCCGAACACTTGACTTTTGTATATTGCCCATTTATCCTGTGGCCTTGCTATATATATATATATTTTTTTTAATCAGTGATTGTATTTTTTTCATGTTTCATATGATTTTCTACTTAGATGATCATGTGGACTGGAAACAAAGACAAACATCCTCCCCCTCCAATCTGTTATTCAGCACAGTGTTGAACAGAAATGGTGCAAACTTCTGTCTTCAACTTGTTCCCTAAGAAGATAATCATTTAGCCTTATACTATTAAATGTGTTAGATATTTAGTCTAACTAGAAGCACCCCCCTCTTTTAGTTGGAGGACATTCCCTTCTGTCTGTAGTTTCATCTAAGTTTTCATTCTGAACGAATGCTGATTTTTGTAAGTTGCTTTTTGTGCATCCTTTTTTTTTTTTTTGAGAGAAGGACAGTGAGAGAGAGAGAGAGGAGATAGAGAGAGTGAGAATCAATTTTTATTTAGTTTTTCACATGGCTTTCGTTGCTCTGACACTTAGTTGTGTACGTGGTGCTGAGGTTTGAACCTATGTACTTGAGCATGCTGGGCAAGCGCCATAACCGCCAAGCCACTGCTCCAGCCCCTTTTGATGCATCTTTTGAGGGGGTCATTTACTTTATCATTTTTAGTCTTTTCAAATAATGAATTACTTTGGTATCTTAGTCCATTTCCTGTTGCTGTAACAGAATGCTGGAGAGTGGGTAATTTATACAGAAAGATCTCTTCATTTGGCTCATGGTGCTGGAGAAATCTCAGGACATAGTGCCATCACCTGTTCAGCTTTTGGTGAAGTCTTTGTGCGGTTTCAACCCATGGTGGAACAGCAGCAGGCAGATGTGATGAAGACAGAACAGAAGGAGCTAGTTCACCTTACAACAGCTTACTTTGTGCTAACTAATCCAGTTCTGGAAAGACCAAGATTAGTGCTGCTTAATGACTTTATCTCCCCTGAAAGATCCTTCCAGCTTCCAATACTTTTTGCATTGGAATTAAGGTTCTAGAACATGAACTTTAGGAGGACATATTCAGATTATAGAAATTGGTTAATTTTTTAAAATGTGAACTCAAAACTACATTTCTGAGATGCATACCACTGAGTCTTGAAATATTAACATCACAAATACATACATAAATATACACAAGATTTGATATGGTTTGTCAAATCACATGTGTTTATGTTTCTGTTCGTAGGGGTATTGGTCTTTGTTTCTTTCTTTTTTTCTTGAAAGGTCTTTGATTGGTTTTGGTATTAAGGTAGCACTAGACACTTAAATTGGTTTGGATAAGTTTTTTCTCTTTGAAAGTCTTATGACATTTTTATTAATATAGTATATATTTATTATTATGTTTATTAACATACAATATTAAATATTTAATAGAATTTACTAATGAACTCCAACACTTTGTTGGGTATGTGGTGCTGGGGTTCAAACCCACGTCTTCATGCATGTCAATCAAGTGATGTAACCGCTGAGCCATTGCTCCAGCTCCCATGTGAGTTCCTTTCAAGGGCCATTCTAATCCTTGTATACTCTTTTTGTAGGGTACACCTGTTCAAGGTTCCAATCCAAAATGAGAGATATTCTAACGCTATTCATCTTGTTTTTTTAAATCTAATTTTTAATCCTTTGACATTGTCAAAAATGCCATTTAGCCGCTTTGTCACCCCTTTCTATATTGGCAAATGCTTGAGAGATGAAGAGTGGCTGAAGATGTTGGTCTCTCTTCTGCATGTAACTTGCCGTTTTTCGATCTGGGCGTGATGAGTTTTTAACATCTTATTAGCTGTCTGTTGTCTTTAAGGGATGATTTTTTATATTTTGTTCCTTTTTCATATCTGAATATTTAGTCACCATTGCCAGATATGAGTTTTCCTTTACAATTGTTTATATTTATATCTTTTTTATAAGTTTTTGATTATATTGTATATATGTTATATCTTGATTTTTTTAACTTGACGTAATATTAAGAACATTTCTTCATGTAACTAAATGCTATTTCAAGACATGTTTTTAAATTATCTGTATGTATTTTGTCATACTTATGTTGTATATTTTCTCCTTTTTCTTGCTCTAATTCCTAATTAGTTAACATTTTGAGTCCCTCTCTTAATTTTTCCCTTTTCATTTGCTACATGTTGACATTTCTACATTCTCAATTATTTTAGATACTCTGCTTTATACATTTTTTAATATAAACTTGGTCATTCTTACTGGACTAGATACCTGCTGTGATAACAAAATTAAATTTTACTAGGAGAATGAATAGGAACCTCTAATATCTTGCAAAACACCTGGCTTTTAAGTTAAAACTGGAAACAGAAGCTTGTGTGAATGTATAGTTTTACACCTAGCAATAGGAGAACATATGTCCATCTGATCTTAGGCAGATTTTATAAGTTTCAAATGGGTCTTTGGCCCAGAGCCATTCTTGCTGTCATTATTTATTAACTTTGTTCTCTTTTTCTTCTTATAGAAAGTCTGCTTTTTGTAATATTATTTTTAAAGAATATGATGACATTCAAGAGGATATTGTAAACAGTGTCTTAAAATTATGTGTCTCATTTCAATAAAAAGACTCATAAAACATCATAACACAAAATATGCAGTAAGTAATCAGAACCACAGAGTGAATGAACATTAGCTGTCTTTTGGCTGTGTTTAATAATTGGCATCCAATGACCATCACTAAAGAGCACATTAAGTTGTTTTTCTTTTTGAAACAGTCTTTGCTAGCTTCTTTGGCATTTAAAAAATCACATTTATGGACAATCCAGATTGGAAATTTTAATTACTTTATTTTGATGAAAGCTTATATCCTTCTCTTCAATCTTCATGAGACATTTTTTATCAGCCTTTTTATATATTTTCATAAAATAGATCTTATTTGTAATGTTTGGTTTTCATAGATTGGCTACATTGCAATTTTTTACATTCTTTTTTTTTTTAATGGCATTTTTAAAGAAGTACGTAGTAGAGGGATGTTCTTGCTCTTTCTGTTCTCCGATTCTCTTCCTGTCTACTATGTTTCATTAATACTCAATTTTTTAAAGCAAATTTGTATTAGCTATTTTATTCGATTTTATGAGTCTGATCATGGTTATTCTGTTGGGTTTTTCTTAGGTTAACTAAACTGTAATTAGGATTTCCATTTCCTATGGTATATCTTAAAGGAACAGAAATATCCCTTTTCTGATATTCTTCTTACCTCATGGTATCATCCATGAAAAACATCTGCTATGTTAATAGGAAGTCATTGATAAAGTAAGAAAACATTACATTAGGGTAGGAAGAAGGAAAGTCATTTTTCAATTGCACAGTTACCAGTTGGATTGCTAGGTTCTCATATAAAATGAAGCAAATGATTTTTTAAAAAATTCGAACCTTTGATAGAAATTCTGAACATGGACAAAGTAGTCTTTGGAATCCTTAATTTTGCAAGTTTCCCTTGTCATTTGTGTTATTTTTAGGAGATATGAATTAGTCATAGCATAGCAACTCACTTTATTTTCTTAAGCATGTTTCTAGTCTGTATAAATTGGGTCTCTTTATAGCTTCTCTTTAGACACTGTTAGAATGTGGCCATCAGTTTTGCATTTTCTTGACTTGTCTTCTTATATTTATAAACTGTAATTTTCTGGATTTGCTTTGTTTCTAGTTGAGCTTATTCAATGTATAAATGGACCATAATACAAATTTTGTTTACATGGAGTTTTTTTCTCCAGCAGAAGTTGCCTTATGTGCATTTGAATCCCCCGTGTTTGCTTTCATTAGCAACCTATAAGACCAATGACTTATGTCGAGCAGCTTCACTGGAATCCTAATATCATGCTCCCTAGTCAAGGTGATTTACAGGATAGGAGAAGCCTGCCATGTCTTTTCTAGTAAACCACACTAAAGGAACATGTTTCCTCTGCCAAAAGTTGGTTTCCTTCATCATTCTCCCCTCCTCAGAGGGCAGCCTGGAGTGTCGCCCTTTACTTTGATGTGGTATTTGAATTTCTTCTCTTCACTGGACTTCTTACAGAAGCCTTTATTTGAAACAGAATGTTTGAATCCAAATATGTCTTTCTAACACATCATTTTTTTTTATCCAATGCCATATCAAGTAAGTTATGTCAGACCTGTTATAGTATATATATATATTTTTTACAAACACATGTAAAGAAAAAAGAAAGAAAATGGGCATGAGGAGTAGTTGTAATGACCCAGTTGTATACTTAAAACAACTTCTTTTCAGATTCCTCTTAATTTAGCTGGGGGAAAACTAATTTTCAGGTAGACACTACATAACTGTAGGTCACTTGGGGCCATGGGAATTACCAGATAGACGTGAATATTTGCTTCTTGCCAAAATCTAAAACATTTTTTGGAATGTATGCTTAAGTGTTTTGAATACTCCATACATACTACTGATGGTTATAAATGTTGGTAGCATTTAAGAAACTCTGTAATCCTATTGAAGGTGGTAGAAAGAAAAAAAGAAGCATGCATTTTACTTTGAACTATAGTTATTATTTCACCTGAAAGAGCAGAGATGTTAATTATGACATGAGCTATTAAATTTGCATCAAGCATCTTATCAAAAATAGTTATGGTATTTTCAAACATTATTTTTACCATCTTTTTCATTTTTGAAGCTTGAGAATGATACATTTAACTGCCCCCAACAACACCCCAACACTGGGGATTCTTTCAACTCAGGCTTTCAAGCAGTTTAGCAAACTCTATCACTTAGCCAGTTCATCAGACCTTTTTACTTTTTTATATTGAGACAGGGACTTGATAAAGTTACCCAGACTTGCCTCAAACTTGGAATCTTCTTGCTGTAGCCTCCTGTGTAGCTAGGATCACCGCTGTGGGTCTTTGCACCTGGGTTATTCAACCTCACTTTTCTTTTGTTTTAGGAATGGAAGCCTGAGGTGAGTTTTACCACTGAGCCACTTCTCCAGCTCTTTGTGTTTTTTAAGTTGAGACAGGATCTCACTAAGTTGCTTAGGGCCTTGCTGAATTGCTGAGGTTGGCCCTGAAGTTGTGATCCTCCTGCCTCAGCCTCCGGAGTTATTCAACATCTTAACTTTTCATGTGGCTATCGTTGCTCTGACCCTTTGTTGTGTATGTGGTACTGGGGTTTGAACTCTCACTTGCCAGGCACGTGCAGTAACTGCAGAGCCACCTCTCCAGCTCATCAGCATCTTAAAAACTGATTGTATATCGTTTCAGATGTCTAGATAATAAATATGGCTTCCTCTTGGTACTTGTTGTGGATTCTTTCTGGGATCCCATAGATAACAAAATCCCCCCGTGCTTAAGATCTTTATATAAAATAGCATAATACTTACATATAACCTCCCATACATCCTACTGTACACATTAAATCATCTCTAGATTAATTGTAATACCTAACCCAATATAAGCTATATAAATATATTGTATTTCATAGGGAATAATGTCAGAAAAAAATACTAGGTTGCTTGTTTTTACTCTCAACTCTTAAGTATTTCACTGTACTGTCTTCTTGATTGCATAGTTTCCGAAGTGAAGTCAGACATGATTTTTTATCTTTGCTCCTCTATAGATAAAGTGTTGTTTGGCTCTGGCTTCTTTTAAGAATTTTCATCTTAGATTTTCTGATGTTTGAATATGTTGCATCTAGGTATAGTGGTTTGTTTGTCTGTTTCCAGACATTTATATGGGATAGTATTCTTTGAACTTCCTGGATCTGTGGTTTGGTGTCTGATATTAATTTGAGTGCTATTCTCGATTATTTTTGCTTCATGTTGTTGTTTATTTTCCTTTCTCTTTTTCCTGTCCTTTAGTATTTATCCTACAGTCATGTTACACCTTTTGTTGTTGTTTCACAGTTCTTGATAGTCTGTTTTTTTCTTGAATCTTTTCTTATCCTTGTTTTTCTGTGTTGGAAGTTTCTGTTGTAATATTTTCAGGCTTGGGAATTGTTTTTCCTCTACTATTAATGAGCTCATCAAAGGTACTCTTTTCTGTTGCAGTGTTTTTGTTCTCTAGCGTTTCTTTTCTCTCTTAAAATTTTCTTCTGTCTGCTTATATAATCTTTCATGTTGTCTAGTCTTTCAGTTAAAATGTTTAGCATAAATCATAGATTTAAAAAATATCTGGCCCAATAATTTCATTATTTCTACTATATCCAACTCTGGCTCTGATGCTTATTTATTCTCTTTAAATTTTTTTTTTTTGCATCTTTCAGTGTGTCTTGTAATTTTTTGTTGAAATATGGACATGATATATACTATGATGTGGGTAAAAGAAACTGCAGTATGTAGACCTTTAGTAGTGAATGAGGAGGTGTGGGGAGGGGAATTGTTCTGGAGTTCTGTGATTAGGTCTTAGTCTTCAGGTGAGCTTGTGATCTTGGGCTATCACTCTCAACTATTGCTTCTTAGCTCTTTTTCCTGCCTTATGTGGGATGTGGTGATTAGAAGAAACCAGAATTTGGTTATTATCTTTCCTTTACTTAGATTAGAGACTGATCCCCCAGAAGGTTATGCTCTGGAAAATAGTTTCCCTGAGGGCATGCCTTATTAAGTTGAACAGAATGCTTGGGTGTATTTTAAAAATGGTTCCTTTTCCCTTCCCTTTGCCAGAAACTTGATTAGAATTTTCTTTGATGTACATTGTAAGAACCAGATCTGGGTCCTGGAAGTAAATCTCACTAAAGTGTGGGATCCCTCAATGACTGAGTTCTACTGGGATTTTTAACTCTGAGAGTTGTGCACACTGAGTCTTCAGTAATTTGTCAATTACAATTTAGGTTTTCCTATCTCAGTGCTGGTCTCTTAAAGGTGTCTGCTCTGGAGTTTCTGCTCAGCTCAGCTCTGATCATATATGTTTGTCCTTCCAATTTTTGCCCTATGACTTGTTTAACTTGGGCAGATTTAAGAATTGTTGATTTTTATTATGTTTAGCCTCTTACATTGTAAGAGGTAATAGCTACTTTAAAACTTGTGTTTCGGGGCTGGAGTGGTGGCTCAGCGATTTCGGCGCTTGCCTGGCAAGCACACGGACCCGGGTTCAAACCCCAGTACCATGTACACAACTAAGTGTTGGAGCAACTAGGGCCATGTGAAAAACTAAATAAAGTGGTTTCTCTCTTTCTCTGTCTCTCTCACTGTCCCTCCTTCTTTAAAAACAAAAACAAAAAATCCCACTTGTGTTTCAAATTGGAAACCAAGCATACCTAGTGTTATTATTATTTTTTAAACCATGAGTTTATATTCTTTAGGTAACATTTGAAAATAAAACAAATCAAGGGGGAAATGATGAATTTTTGTCAGAAAGTTGAGTTGGGCCAAATAACCATTTGGAAGAATGTTTTTATGCTTTTAATAACACTTAAAGGTAAATTATAGAATTAAAAATCTTAAAAGAAAATGAAGCCATAGATATACTAGAAGGAAATAAGCATCAACGTAATCCTGGTTAAGAAGTTTTATTTTTTACCTAGCCAAATTTAATAATATTTTATATCTTTATTCATTTTTGGTACTAGGAATTGAACCCAGGGGCGTTTAACTGCTGAACAACATCCTCAGCCCTTTTCATTTTGAGATAGAGTCTTACTAAGTTGCTTAGGGCTGGCTAAATTGCTGAGGCTGGCTTTGAACTTGCCATCCTCCTATCCCAGCCTCCTGAGCCGCTGGCATTACAAGTATGTGCCACTGCCTCCAGCACTCTCTCTCTTTTTAAAAAATAGCTTCATTCTTTACTGTCATGTTTTGAAATTTTTTCATTTAGCAAGTAAGGAAAAATAATACCTAGTGATGCTATAGCAGATGGGTGGCGAGCATCCATGAACTTTTATATTGTACTGTGAAATGACACGGCTTTTCTGGAGGGAAAGTTGGTTAATATTTATTGATTAATTTATTTTGTGATATTTATTCTTTTATTTAGATTTTCTACTTCTAATATTACCCTTTATAGAATAATTTTTTTGTAGCATCATTAAATCACACATTATGGGATTAATGTAGATGTCTAGTAGATTATATTTCAACAAAACTCCCATTTTTTGATGTACAGTACAATATAAATATTGTTATACACTTACTTATTTGTATAGAAAGGGATTTGTGAAATATATTTGAAAAAATCTTTAAAAAGTTTCTTTTTAAAATTTTTTATTACAATTTATTATTATGATTCATTTTGGTATAACAATACAAATGCTAACTGCAGAGACATAGAAATTATCAAAAAGCAAAAACTGAAATCTTTACATATGTATAGGACATATTCTGGGATGTTCTTTACCAAAATGGCTGATAATTACTAAATGGAGATTTTGATAATTTGTTTTCATTTTTAAAATTGTTTTTATTTAAAAATTTATTTTCCAATGAACTGCAATTACCACACATGTGTGTTTATGTGTATGCAGAGAAAAAAGTTAATATTTAGAAATGCTGGAAATTATCCTAATTTTTGAGAGAATTCTATATAAATTTTATGATGGCTTCATACAAATTATAATGCCATACTTGTGGGCCATCTTTTTGCAGTGTATTCTGTTAGTATAAAAATATTTTTTTTAACCATTCAGTGACACAAAGGTGTATATGTGAACTAGAGATTTACAGAGGACTGGGAATCTCAGTCATTATGTTGAAAATTATTAATTTTTTTCCATTTTATAAAGTTTTAATTGTATAGTTCAGTAGTGTTAAGCATCCAGTCTCTTGAATGTTTTCATCTTGCAGAATTGAAAGTCTATGTTTGTTGAACCCTAGTTTCCCATTTCATCCCATTCCCAGTCCCTATCAAACACCATTTCACTTCCATTTTCATTTGAGGTATCTAAAGTAGATACCTCACTTATGTGATGACATACAATTTCTTGTCCTTTTGTGACTGACTGGCTTATTTCACTTAGCGTAATGCCCTCAAGGTTCATACATGTTATAACATGTGTGAAGGTATGTCAATACCATATTTTCTTTATGTATTCTTCAATGAACATTTGGATTGCTTTCACCTCATAGCTGTGGTGGATAATACAGATATCTGTTTGAGTCCCTGCTTTGAATTCTTTTGGGTATATCCACAGAAACAGAATTGCTGCATAATATTTTACTTTCATTTTTAAGTTTTTGAGGAACCTCCTTTTTGTTTCCCATAGTGGAATATATTTTACATTCCCACCGACAGTATACAAGGGTTCTGATTTGCCAACATTTTTTGATGGTATCCTAATGGGTATGAGACGATATCTCATTGTGGCTTTGATTTATGTTTCTTTAATGATTAGTGTGTTGAGTATCATTTTATATACTTGTTGGGAATCTGTATGCGTTATTTGGGGAAATGTCAATTCAACTCTGATCTTTCATTGTTGTGTTTCTTGTTGTGAGTTACAGGAATTCCTCATAGATTATCGATCCCTTAATAGATCTATGATTTGGAGATATTTTCACCTCCTCTCTAGGTTGCCTTTTTACTTAACCAAATGTTTTTCTTTGATGTTTATTGATTATAATTCGAAAGATGATGTAGTGACTATCTTCTTCAATGTAAAGATAGAAGTCCACAGGTATCATCATCTTAAACTTCTCATCCTATTGATGAAAATCCCTTGGGGCCTGAGGTATGTGAAGAGCGTCTGTTTATTTATCCTTTAAAATGTCATCCAAAACACATACACAGGCACATGTAAACACACTTCTGTGGGTAATAATATGCAGATAAGTTTTAGACCATTTTGGTATGTTCTTTTTCCTTGATTTTGAATCTCTTGAATCGCTATACCTCCCCACTCCCATTTTGTTTGAATTTGATATTGGAGTTAGTTGCTAAAGAAAGCTAGTTTTGACAGTTAGTGTTAATAGTTCAGACATATCCCTGGTTTGAATCTGTAGCTCCTTTGTAGGTTTTTTTTTTTTTTTGTACCAAGGATTAAGTCCAGAGGTGCTTAACCACTGAGTCACATCCCCAGCCCTTTTTATTTTCTTATTTTGAGGCAGTGTCTTGCTAAGTTTCTGAGGCTGGTCTTGAACTTGTGATCTTCCTGCCTCAGTCTCCTGAGCCACTAGGATTACAGGCATATGCCACTATGCCTAGCTCCTTTGCAATTCTTTTAATTGGTGAAACTTAAAAGAGGCAACTTGGGAATCTTTATATCCTAATTTTGCCATTTATTTTGGACTTAAGATATAAAACATGATTCTATTTCTTTATATCATTGTACGGGATTGGTTTATTCAGTCGTATGATTTTATGGAGCAGTAGTAAGGGTTAGGAGAAGTGAAGTAAGGGTTAAGAGAAGGAAGAGAAGGTGGGAGTAATCAGTACAATGGCACAATTCTTGGATAGTCTGGCTTCTTAATCCACAGTACTTTTTGAGAAGGCTTGTGGAACTGACTAGGGGAGGAACAAAGGGGAAGCATTTATCTTTGAGTTCCATCTTATGGATTGCTTCATTTCTGGGGTGTGCTTCAGGAGTGCTAAGTTATTTCTTGTGGGATTCTCCATTGTGGTGTTAGAAAAGCCTTGGGGCAGGAAGTGAGAGGTGTACTGTAGGTTTCTGAGCTGGTGTTTGGTTAGGTTATGGGATGCTTTATAGGTGGTGAGGCTGAGAAGATCTGTAGAATTGTCCTGTACCAAAACATAGTAGAGGAAATGGATGGAAACGCAAAATTTGAATAATATGTACTGGTATTAGATGCCATTAATGATTAAGTATCTAAATAATATTAGGTCTTAGATGTTTCCACACTAGGCAGCGAAACAAGATTCCTATCTCATTTTAAGAGGGAAGACAGGTGGAACCTATATTTTTGTGTGTTTTGTTTTAGTTCAAGTTACTTCCTGTGTATTATCTTATTTAATCCTTGAGGCACCTCTGAGGTAGTTTGGTTAATCTTGTTCGTTATTTAGGTGGGTATGTTGCAGAGAAGA